>JBCJKF010129229.1:0-10111 GCA_039654545.1 Plocamopherus ceylonicus | reverse complement strand
ATTGTCAAATCACAGGTCAAATGAGGACTGATGCCTTGTTGCTTGGTATTAATATTATGGTGAAGGCAGCAAAGAGCAGACGTAGTATATTCATAGTTTTGCATCCTTCAAATGTCTTCATTTTGAAGACAACAGTCGGACGGGCTTAGTATATCTTCGGCCTAAACCAAACTCCAGCGATGTCCACATATACCATAAACAGCACAGAAAAGAAGAGAGAGAAAAACAGAACATAGTCAAGCATACAATGCACAAAAAATAGATGAAACATAAAACTCAAAGGTTTTTTGTTTTTGTTTTTTCTTTTCTTATTTGTGGTTGATTTTTTTTTTCATTTTTTATCTTTAAATATCGTTTGAGTTTATTAGGAAGTTCGGCAAAGCAGTATGTAATATAATTATTGCATTAAGCAGTAAATTAACAAGATATCATTCAAGATACAAAGAAAGAAAACAGCTTGACAGATTGTAAAAGGTTTGCTCTTTGATATTAGCGAAATGGACCATTATACAATCAAGTGATAATGATGATAACATAGTTGCAAAGGCAGAGATTGCATGCACACATTAACGAACCCATTTCGGGGGGCTTAGTTGATCCCTCTGTTCTATGACAAGACAATGAACATTGACCGAAACAAAACAAAAATATACAAACAAAAAATTAAATTAAAAAAAAAAGAAAAGAAAAAAACAGATTTTTAATAAATTCAGTCAAGGCCTATGTTTGGTTCCCTCAAATTTTACACGTATTATTATTGTAACAAGGGGATGAAATATGTCCATTGTTAAGCACTTGTATAAAAACAACAACCCTGGAATGTGCGACAAGAGGTGGGAAGACTAATACGGGTTGTCGTCAATCAGGGGGTAGGGACAATGCAGTATGCCTTTATGTAAAATGTAAAAAATATCAATCATAAAAAAATAAAAAAATGTCTTCATTAGTGTAATATTGGATACAAAATCTCACCAAAGCCAGGTCGAAAAGAAAAAGATATGTAATTGTACCAAATCATTTTGAGGTGAAAAGAATTTTTTTTTAAGCCAATGCAATGCATGCACACTATTGACCTTTTGAGTTATTCTGGGGTCAGAGAAATGGAAAAAAAATTAATATCTTCTTATTCCCTCCCCTCACCAAGACACGGGATAGGACAGGGTATCACGTTTAGGCATTTTCAACTTTCTTTCTTCCTTTTTTTTTTTTCTTTTTTTTCTTTTTTTTTTTTTCTTTTTTATTGGAATCGCTTTGTTCTGCTACAGTACTAGAAACAATTCTTTGAACACAGGTTTTATTTCTCTTTGAGAACATAATTAACATAAATGCAAATCCCCAGAAAAACAAAAACTGCTTAAATTTTTCTTACTAATACCCTTTGAGGAAATGCACAAACAGGCAGTATACAGGTTTTCATTTTAAATATGGACATTACTCATTACTTCAAACAACTCTGATTCATGTCATTCAACATGAAAATAACATGTGCTGAAACATGATTTTCTTTACTTAAAAACAAACAACAAAAACAACAAGGGCAAAAACAACGACAAGGCAAAAGCAACAACAAACAATAAACCTGAAATATGTCATAATGAATGAGTCAACATGGATCAAAGAAAGTTACTCATGCCATCTAGTGGCAAACTTGCTTGAAGTTCGGTTATTATTAGTATTTTTTTGTGCTTCTCTCTTCATTTTCTTCTTCTTTTTTTCCGTTCCATTTTTTTTTTTTCACACTCCCGTCCCCCTGTCTTTCAATGAATTCCTCCATTCAACAACAATGCTGAGTCTCAAAGTGTAACATATACAACATTATGATAGTCATAAAGACCATTTGTCATGCGTCTCCATTTAGAGAGAGAGAAAAAAAAAAAGCCAAAAAGCATGATCATTTCACGGTCTTAAACATTAAGAAATCCTAATCATTATATCATCATCTACTGTACTCAATAATTTCAGAAGCAATAAAAAATATTTAAAAAAGCAACAACAAAAAACAAAACTGGAATGAATGAGATTAAAAATGTTTAAACTTTCAACACTCTAAGGACATGACGGTATCTGATCCCTTATCTTTCTCACCACGATCTAATTTGAAAAGACTAACTAACATGAACAAGGCATAATGTCAACTGAAGCACTCATGATCATCATTCATGACAGGTGACGAAAGCAGTAAAGTTAGCATTAGACTAGGCTGACGCTGGAAGCTGAAAGTGTACTAAATTTATCCAATTTTCTTCTCTGCAGGCAAGGAAACAAGGTATAAAACAGGAAACAACCTGAGGCTTATAAAGGCAAAATGAGTGACGGTTCTGACAGCTGGTAGGTAACATGGATCATAGCCACACTGAGGTAGCACAAATCAGGTGGCATAGTTAGGCAGGACTTAGAAGAGGAAAAGTGATTTAATAAAATATTGGGTTTTTATTCTTCTTTTTTTTATGTGAATGAATTACTTTTAAAAACTAGGTAATAGTATGTCAATGTTGAATTTATGCAGTGATAATACAGCATCATAGGGGAAACAATATATTTCAATTGCTGAATGAAAACACAATTCATACAGATTAAATATTGAATAATTATAATAATGATAATAAATATAATAATGTAACATAGAATCAACTCATAACAAGAAAATTATAGTTGTAATAAATATAAAGAGCGCTACATCATGGGTGGAATTAAAGAATAGTTAGATATAGCAATCCAAAAGAGTTCCTGAAAGAGGAAGAAAATGAAATAGCAGCTAAGGGCCAGACAATACTGTTAGCACCCTACATATCTTAGAAATCTGCGAAATCAGAACACAATAGATGTATTGAAATACTAATAAGGGAGCTAAGCCAACTTATAAAACAAGTTAGAAGGACAAACTGAGGTGGTATTGGCAATCATAAAAAGGACCATGCTTATTTACAAAGCTACAATTTTTCACAAATCTACTCACTCTATGAATGTCAAATATTTGAATTTTTTTTTCTTTGCTTTTGTTTGTTTGTTTTTTGTTTTGTTCTTATAGACATTTCGATGTTTTCATACATTTAAATAAAAAAAGATTTTTCCTTGATACATTAATTTTTCTTAACATTATTATTTTGTCAAAACTATGGCTAAAATCTTTGACATTCTCAAACTGATTATTAGTAATGCTTTCAAAAATTGGGTTAAGAAAGACTATTAAGAAGTCACACAAATGGGGAAAGACGTTAATTCCCCCCAACCAAAAGTTGACACCTCAAAATATGGAAACAATGAGGCACCTCTAAATATGACCTTAATTGTCAATTGGCAACCACCTCAGACAATATCAATCTCCATAAAACTCTTGCACATATTTCTCATTCAAAGGGTCAACTCTTGTTTCCAATCTAAATTGGTTTTTAAAAAAAATATCTATAAAAAAAAAAAGGGAAAGAAGAAAAAAGGCAGTAACTTATAAGACCCAATTCACTTTCCTTCTTCCTCTTTCATGATAAATTTTTTCCTTAAAAGATGACTCCCTACTCAAGTCTCTGAATGATCCTCTTGCCCGTCTTCTGATCCTTGATCATCTAGTGTTGTGTCAGATCCACGGAGTGAAGACATCACAGCACGTGAGGAGCGGGAAGCCGATGGTCTGATGGGGGAAACAAAATGGGTTTGATGTCAATGTGATGCCTCTTCTTAATTTAAGATCTTTCAACAAGTGGTTCAATTGCAACAGGCAACATAAACTGATGTGATGGCGGGTCATAATGTCAGTCTCCCATATAAAGAGAGACGGGGTAATGAAGCCTCAAAAACTATTGAAACTAGGCAAACGAATCCAAGGGAAATCTAACATCTCCTCCCTAAAAGCAATTGAAACTAGATCTCTAAAATATCTCATAAAAATGACCTGAATTTTTTTTCTTCATCATCTTCTTTCTGTTCTCTGTCTTTTAAGAAAAAAAAATAAAGGAATAAGCACAGGATGAACAAGGAATGGCTGGTTCATAATTTCACATCCATTAAAAATCCTCATGGAATGAAGATCCTGGTGGTGCCGTGATTTAGACCAAACACAATGGAGGACAAAAGCAAGTGGAAAACAGAAGAGACTAACACTTGTAATTACAGTTCGCACAGCTTATAAGAACACGGCTCATAAGAACATGTCAGTTATAGGAACGATTTTCTGCTTTGCAGAATACTTTCCTGTTTATTTCCATCAGTTATAAGAACGCAACATCGGATATAAGAGCACCTGGTGACAGCTGCTTCCCCAGTAGCCTCTTTCAATAAAATCAAGTTGTATCAATTTTGCCCCCAAGTGATAGTAAGTTGAAAATTCTTTAAGATGGCACTTGAACACAAGCACATGGACAGCGTTTAGACACTCTATAACACTAGGCAATAATTTAGCACTTGTCTGTTACCTCCCACCCTACCTCATACTTTGGCCAGTGTAAAATGGTGACGACATCAAACGAGATGGCTTATCAATTAACATATGTGTCTGGATCCCATGTGTTCTTTGATAAGGACAAAGACACAGCCAGGTAAGCATGTAAGGGAAAAAGTAATAAAAGAGCGACAGGGAGTAGGGGTGGGTCGGATGAATGACTGGTCAGACATTCGCCTGTTGTTTGGTCAGTTTCATCATATACTTACATGTGAATTACTATAAGGGGGGATAGGAATGTCTCCACAATCAAATCAGTATTGGTGCCCATAGCCTTTTGGACAGAGAGCTTACCACACCTTATTTTAGTTCCCAAAGTGAGCATCTGTTATAAGAACACCTGAGCTCCTGAGTTAGGGTGTTCCTAGAAGTGGTGAGCCCCAGTCACCAGTTTACCGGTGCAGTTCTTCTATTACTATAAACTGAACCACCACTCAACCGGTGTGGGGGAAAACAACATCAGTGAAAAGGGGTTCTGTGTTACATTTAGACAACACAATCAAAAATCTAGATTCATATCAGGTGATTTGAATGTTCTTACAAAATGGTAGCACCCATAGACCAGTAAATTGACTTGTTTTGAATGGTTTTTATGACGTTCCCTGTAAATATTATATTTTCATGATGGAGTGTTCAACTCCTATTCCCTGGCCTTCATCAACTAAGAGTTCACGGTCAACTCTGTTTACTAGGGCTGAAATACTCGGGGAACTCAAACTTTCCGATGAAGATGAGGTAGAATATAGAAATTGCTGTTCAGACAGCAACCTCGAAAGCATTGAGGATGAAGAAAATGTAGATATAGATGTTTTATGAGACTTAAGTGTGAATGAGGAAAACTTGCTCAGGAGGTAAGGGGTGGGAAATTTTAAGGCTCGAGAGGTCAGGGTTCAGAGGGTTAACAAGCTCTCAAGAACTGAATATAAACTCTTTGAAACTTGAGAAAAGGGAATTGAGGCTGATAAGGACAAGATTCTGAGCAAAATGTGAAATAAACACCCACACACTGGTATGTACTCATAGTGGACTGTGGGGAGGATGAGAGAAATTGGTCAGTTGTGACTGCAATGCTTTTCATATCCATGATTTCATCATGAATGACATCTTAACTTCATTTCATAGAAGAGAAGAAGAAGAGTGAGAGAGTCTTGAAAGTTGTGTGACAATTGGACAGATGGGACAGATGATGGGAACTTAATGCTCTTTTATACATTTGTAGCTTCTTACAACATAATACAGTCGACTCCACTTAACTCGATGTTGGTGGGGGAGAGAGAAATGATCAAGATATCCGTTATTCAAGTTAACCGTTGATAGATATTGTGCTACAGTGGGAGTCTGTTCCAAAGAAAAAGATCAAGTTATCCGAAAATCAAGTTAAAAAAACGTGGAGTTAAGTGGAGTCGACTGTAGAATTAAATGTATTTAAATAAAATCACAATCACATATGCTTGGATTCAATAACAGTTATATAACAAACAAAAAAATAATAACATATGGAAAAAAGACATAAATTCTGGATTATACGAGAGTAAAAAAATATATGTCACATGTATCATAACTGTTACTATAGATTAGTAAAAGAAAAAATTCAAAAGAACAAATCTGAGACTTTTCGTTCTTCTCGGTATATCTGAAGCTGCCTGTTGCTATTGTTTAGCTTCTCTTTTATGAAACAATAATCATCGTCAATATAAGTTCTCCAGAAATACCTTCTCAAAGGACAATAAAAAATTAAAAAAAAGAAAAAGACAGAAAGGGAAAAAAAAAAGTACAGATGGCAGGAGTCTTGCCAAATTCTTCTTTAAAACAATCAATAATGATACAGTGCTTTGAAACATGCACCACAACAGGCTCATGATCACCAATAAAATAATGAAATATAAAATTTAAAAAGGTAACCGGTTGATCCCTCACCCAACTCACTCCTAAATAACAGTAGCAAAAGCAAAAAATGATAATGACAATTGCAATTGGAAGATTAGAAATACTTTTTAGTTCATATCATTCTGTTATCAACATCATCATCATATTATCAATCACCAGAGGTGTTTTTGATCAATCACCTCTCATAGCGATAGCAGTAACTGAAACTGCATTATTTTCACTCACAACACAAAGTGGCTGGACACAGGATTTGATTGATGAGCCATCTGAGGCAACATATTGACAGAGGCCAAGAATAAGTTTGAACTGAATAATAACAAATTTGCAAATTATAAGCAAGTACCAGACCCCAAATCCTAATCCCTTTCCTTTTGAACATCGAACAACTTGGACAAGACATAGGTATACTGAGCAGGCAATACATGTGGGAGAAAGGGTCAAGGCAAAAGTTGATGGACACCAAAGATCTGCACACATACTGACGATACTGATGAAAGTCCATTTACTGCAATAAAAACATTCTGTACCATATATAACCTGAAATCAATTCATTTTTCGCATGTAAAAAAAAAATATTCATAAAAACATAATAAGAAATAAAGTATATCTACTGTGTGCAAGTATCTTCTGTGCAAAGAAAGTCAATGATTAGAAGTTCATTATGTGAAAAATATTAAATCTACTTAGTAGTGGCTATTTGTTTAAGCATTGAAAAAAGATACTACATTGTTTTCTTTGCAAAGAAAGCAGAACAAAAAGACATCACAAGTGGAGTTGCATCATGCTCTTTCTTTTCCTGAATACATCCATGCAAGCCTTTTTAATAGCAGTCATGCAAAAGGAAACAGGAAAGAGAGCGTTTAAGGTATCCAAGGGCTTTCCGTGCTTTCATCTTTATTTCCTCCTTGATTCCATGACAACCTCTTCAACTCTCTAGACAATCAGCCATTCTGACAACTGTGCTAATCAGATAATAACAGCAAATCTTATTTTGTACAGCCTCAAAATGTAAGAATAAAAAACAAAACAAAAAGGATTTGATCAAAATAAATTATAGAAATCAACACAGAACATTCAACATTGTCTTTGTACAATAAGCGTGGTCATGAACAGGCCATGAGCTGTTGTAAACATGAGAGCTGTGTGCACTATATTTAGTACATAACCTCTAGTGTATAACAGCAGTGGTGGTGGAAGGAGTCTTTCTTGTTATTCATCCAGCCATTTTTCTTTAGAAGAATTTGAAAAAATGTTATAACTACAGCTCATGCGATGCAATAAAGCATGATGAAGATAAATAAAAGAGATTAACAATAAAATATGTAAGAATATAAATATGTCAATAAATCAATAAATTTATAAAAATGAATAAATAAATATATTTTTTCTTTGATAAATGGATGTATAAACGTTTTAGGCCATTCTGGTTACCATCAGAACAAAGCAAGCAGTGACTGAATGATGGGAGATGTTTTGTAATGGATGCCAAGCTGCAAGGTAACCCTATTAAAGATGGAGTGAAGAAAAAGGTACACACTTCTTACCCTTCAAATCACTCTTTTTCTTTCTTATTAGTACTGCTGAGTTCAGGAAAAAAGGGGGGGACGGGAAAACAAACAGAAACAATGAACATCACCATATGACTGCAAAGTCGCTCACATTACTTGCTGCCGCTTTAAAATGAAAATCAGGGTATGATTCAAAGTAATCAAAGGCCCAAAGGGTGCCTATAAAAAATATATCACTCTCCTTTTCCTTTAAACATTTGGCAGTGAACTGATGTAGCATGGCAGGAAATTTTAGCATCAAATGAGAAGGCATGCATTCTATCAGCTTGAGGATTTCAAATTCTTCCTTAAACTAAAATTCTCCAATATATGACAGGCATGTTTAAAAAATAAGCTCTCATTCAATGTATATCTTTCTTCTTCAGATTTACAGCTTACGTGGCAAGGCACTTTCAACTAGATCTAGTTCTTGCTTGAAGAGTGAAGCAGTAAACAAATAAACCAATACTTTAACTGTAGGATTATAGCTATGCATGACGTAGGATAAAAACTTTCATTTTTCATGTGTTCAAATTATTAAAATGATGGAATTTTCTTCAAATAAAGCCTGAAATTTTTACCCCATGAAAATAAATTCTTCTTCTTCAATAATGATGCAAGCTTCCCACCATACATTATGTAAAATAGGTAAACCAATTCAGTACAGCCTCAGATCACCTATTGGTAATAAGTATTAGTAATGACACATTTCTACTGTATTATAACTAAGTTTTGCATGCTTTTCGTCATTCTGCATTCCTTAATAACCTGTCACCTAAAGCAATACAGGAAATAAAAAATATGCCATTCTTTTGACATCATCTTTTTTTTAAATTAGACAGATACAGAAGAAGGGAATGGTTAGACAGAGAGAAAAAAAGAATGAAGAATTAGAACCTACCTGTACTTTCTAAGGGTTGTCAATTCCCTGGAAAGGCCTTCATTGGTTTCCATCATTTCATCCAAGTCACGTTGCAGCTTGCGTTTCTGGCCATTCACTCTGGTTACTTCTTCTTCAGCCTCATCCAGCTGACGCTTCAGGGTTTTCACCCTATTGTTCACCTTGTCAACCTGGATAACAGGAAATGATGTCAGGAAAATAGACATATGTGGCAAAAGAAGGATAACACCGATGTAATTTTCTAAACACCTAAGTCCATTGACATATATAACAAACATATATGTACAAAGTACAAAACACTGTGGCAGTATGGTTCCAATAAAAGATTAAAAACGAGTCTCGTTTTTGAGTTACAAATTCTACACTCCATCTATGGCATTTTTTTTTTCATGGCATTTAGCTGTTGGGATAGGTTGTTTATAACCCATTTCTTCACCAGACTCGGGGATATAAATGAATACCAATTTAATATCAAACTTGTTATTGAAAACCAATAATCTAGAAGAGCTTAACGAACCCGCTTATTACAGTTGACAAATTACCTGATCTTTGAATTGGTCAGCACCTCTTCTTTCATCCTCTGCTTGAAGAACAAGCTCTTTGGATCTCTTCTCCAGTTTGCGATTGGTACGGGCCAGAGCACCTCTTTCTCTGATGACAATAAAAACAAAATTCAATCAATGCATGCTCTACACACAAACATAATGTGTACTAGATAAGATTTGATTTAAAAAAATGGCAGCTCTTTTACATGTATGATGACATATTTATAAATCAATCAATCAGTCAATCAATACATGGATTTATTATTCACACCAATTAACACTAACACCAACAATATCCTCGCACATAAGAAAAGCATTAAAAAGTGGAAGTGACAGTCAGAATTATACAATTCATGACGGCATATAATCGAGTTTTGGGCTAGACAATGGATTAAGTGCATTCAAATTTTAAACTACATAAGTCCATGAAGGCATGCTTTCCCATACGTCTCTATTACATTTCACATGACGAAAGTACTGTCCACTGATGGTTGACGGTGTCATTTGTTTTGAAAAGGGAAGTGTCAAACTCTATCTTAACGAATCATAATAGAATAGCCTGCTTAACTAGGCTTACTTTTTACTTGGCTTTGCTAGTCCTTGACAGCAGGCTTTCTATCCTTTCAAACAACAGCAGTCACTTCCAACTAGCAATTATGATGTTTATTTAATCAATATTTGTCTTTTTCAAGAGCTTCATTATTGAAAATCTTTTTGACAAATCAAAAACCCACATTAAAAATAAATAAATAAATGAATAAATACATAAATAAGTAAATAAATAAATAAATAAATAAAT
>JBCJKF010129119.1:0-10112 GCA_039654545.1 Plocamopherus ceylonicus | reverse complement strand
TTCAAAAAATGTTTGTAGTCATAGCGTTCAATCGTGCTCATGTCGATATATCGAGGATTGATATAATATAGAATGAGTCAAATGTGCCATTTTATACCCATTGAACTTTACCTCCAGAACGTACTAATGAAAAGCAGAGATTTCAACCATAATTTGTGTGTACTGTCAGACAGAAATAACTAGACAAAGGTGGCCGGATGCAATATTAAAGTGTAACGTCAGAGCGCTTTAACCAAAGAAGATGCTGTCTTGCGACTTTCAACTTTCATCTTTCGACCTGTGTCTAGTAAAAGCGCAGTAAAATTCGCATTACCCATAGCGGATAAAACTAGGTCTCAAGGGAACGCTTATAATAAATCTTGTATCCAATGGTAACCTGTTGCAGGTTTGACTCATTACATTTCAAGCTACGTTAATTTGCAAAGTCCAGTTGTTTGTGTGTATGTGGGGGGGAGGGGGGTGCGAGAGCAGAGAAACAAGTATGAGGCAAAGAGCTTGATTATAGCACAATGAAATAGATCTGACACGACAGATCTAGATAATTTCAATGGCCCCAAAGAGAATGATTACAAACACAGAGATAAGAATATTTTGATAGAAAAATGAGAACGAAAACCTCTTGAATCAGTTGAGACTTGAATCCGGGACAGTGGCACGGAATCGCCTCGCCTAGGTGAAGAAGAGCGTTCTTACTGTCCAAGCCAATACGCTCCTTAAAAATAAAACATTGTCCTTGGCTAGGTCTCAGTTGAGTTGACTAAACACTACACACACTTGTTGTATTTGATTGAAGTCTAGTGTTGGCAAATTACTGCATTAATCATTACTGTACATATACGCTTGTAGCAATGCAATACCAACTGGCCATTTTTTGTCCTTCCACAGACTGCTGACGAGAAGTTGCGAAGCATCGGAAAGCAGCAGTCTGGTTCAGTCGACCAATCACAGCACTTCACCTTCGTCAAACCAACCGCACCACAGGAACAGAAACAACAAAGAACACATATTCAGTCACCTCAACAGCAGACGCGACAGCAAAGGACACCAGCAAACTCACAGCAGCAACGGCAACAACAACAGTTGCAACAACATCGTTCTCGCTTTCCTGTGAGCTTTGATTCTCAGGACGCCATGGCAGAACGCGCCATCGTTCGGCATTCGCGGCGCGAGCGGAACAAAACCAACGTCCATCGGGTGCCAGACGAGATGGACCGAGCATCAGAGGTTAAGCGGAGGTCGAAGAGCGAGGGCCCTAACCGACGAGTGCGTCAGTCCATGGACGAGAGAGAAGGAGCAAGCAAAAAGCAAATCTTCGATGGAGGCGGGACAGCGGGGAGAAGGGGGCGTTTAGAGGACAGTCTAGACTCGGACAGCGACGACGACACACGGATCCGGGCCAGAGGGAGATGCGAGTCCGATTCGGACAGCGATCGAAAGCATTGGACCAAGAACCCGCTTGTTGTGCGTCGCACGAAAAAGGCGGGAAAAGAGCGGAATGCAGAGAAGAGATTGAGCGGCACGGCTGACACTGGAAATTCTTTACGTACTGCTAACCGTAGCAGCTGGGTGTATCACGGGGCCGATGACCAGGCCAGCAGCGAAAGCTTAGGGGGAGGGAACTCCAGCTCCCGGGATAATACAGGGACTCGCAACAAGTTCCATAAGTTAGAGGAGATGAGAAAGAAGAGAATCAATCTGGCCGTCACCTCAGACGAGGAAAATACTCCAGCCTCCCGGATTTCCCGCCTCCGCCAGAGAGCCATTCAAAGCGGTCTTGGCGAGCTGGCACGGCCAGTGTCAAGCCAAGGCATTTCACAAGGAGTTGAAACAAAAATACTGCAGCAGCAGCAGCAGCAACAACAGCAACAGCAGCAGCAACAACAACAACAACAGCCACTGAGCTATAATTTACCTGATCGCTTGAGTCAACCTTCCACGACTTCCAACACGCCATACCAGGGTCAGCGCTTGATACACAGTGAGTTAAGAAACTTGCCCCAAAATGCACACAACGTCAACAATTCAACGCTGCTGCAAACAACACAACAACCGTCCCAGACGCATCATCAGCAGCCACAATATAATCCTGCATCACGTCGGGTAACAGAACAAACCAGATCGAATCAATCTCCATTGTATTTACAAGAACAGCAGCAGCAACAGCAACAACAGATGAAACACCAGTCGGCAGGGCAGAGAACTCCAACGTCTGCATTGACCATGCACCACCAGCAGGTTCAACACGAACAACAGCAAAAGCAGCAGCTACAACAGCTACAATCGCAGTCTGCACCTTTTCCTAGAGTGGCTCCTACAAGAGGGAGTTTATCGTCAGGTCAAGGAGCCCACCAACCCTTCCACACCATCCCGGAACCCAATTCCCTAACAGCTCGAGCTGTTTATAGCAGCTCCCCAGAAACCAATCGGCGACTTCACTCTTATGTCCGCGTGTCTTCTGTCGACTCTTTGTTGGAACCGACGTCTCCTTCATCTGCCATCTCTCAGGGTTCAGACTCCAGGAGCAGAGGGCTGGTCCAGTCTTCTGGTAGGGCTGCTTCCCGCTTCAATGGCACAGTTAGCGTCACACCGCCACCCTTGTCGTCCGGACAGCCACAAATTCACCAAAATCGCGCCTATGCATCTTTAACAGAACCAAGTCTTTCATCAACACCCAGGCAGTCGCGATCACCGAATCAGTTCAATGAAGTTGTTGAAATGAGGTTAAAAGCGATCAAGAACGAGCCGGTTCAATCCGGCATCGATGCGAAACGTTCTCGTCCGAATCGTTCCTTGGCTCTGGCAGCCAATGCTAGTGACGATTCGCTTGATGAATTGATTGAGTCCAACATCCAATTTCTGGATCGGGAAATTGATAAAGCGAAGGCCAAAAGGCTTTCTGGTGTAAGCGTCTCCAGATCATCGAGCCTCCCAGATCCTCGAAAAGGAAAGAATGACAGCACTCCACAGCATGCGTTGTCCATGGATATAACGCCCGCCAAACAGCATCCAACCATGCAAGTACAACCCAACTCGAGCGTGCAAGTCCACGTTTCTCGAAACAACAATTGCAATAGCAATGGCAACAACAATGATAGCTATCAAATGACAGGTGATTTCAACACTCCTATCATCCATATCGCCAGATCAAGTTCAGGGGGGTTTCAAGACCACAGTGCTTTTGACCAAGGTAAAAAGACGTACCTCAATCTACAACCCGACGTAGTGCCCCGGGGAGAGAGGAAGCTGTCATATGACACGTCCATCAGAATGTCTCGACCTAGTAGTGAATATTACGACCGGGACGATCTCTCCAAATCGGACAGCCAGCTGAACGCTCCGTTACAGATTCCCAGTTACCGTGGAAACAGCTTGCACCCTGATCAAGTTTATGCCAGGGGATGCGTCAGTGACGTGAATTTGACCTCGTCATCTCCCTCATTAGAGATACCTCTCATGGATAAAGGCATGTTTTCTGACGTCGATTACGATATTGAGGTGTCCGAGCGGGTCAAGAAATGGGAGAAATACATGAAAAAGCAAGACTCCCTCGAGGGTGGTCGAAAGAATGTGAATCTAACTCCGATTGAAGAGAAACAAGAAGGAGAATCGCTGATGCTTCCTAGCGAAATAAGGAAGTCCATCGTCTTGAGTAAGCAGACCGTCCCACAAGTCCAGCAGTGGAATCGCCCAGCCCAAGGGGTTAAGAGTTTCAATTCGGACACGTCCATTAACAAAACAGGAGACTCATCTGCTCCTAAGGTGGTCTCTATTGAAACAAATGCGCATCGATTTTTCCAATTAATTCAAGATCCAACTACCGGACCAAGGCTCGGATATCAATCACAAAGCGTGAACTCGGTCTTTCAAATTCCCCCTACCATACCGACCGACAAAAACTTTCAAAGTGCACAAAACCTTCGACAGCAAATGTTGAAAAACAGGCAACCCGCTTTGGCACTCTGCAACGGCCCTGTTCAGGCAAGTTATCAGCCGTCATTGTCACAAGCAAGTGAACACGGAATTACTGAGCAGTCTCAGGATAATGATGGGCAGGTGGTGAAAAGGGTTGGGAGACTAAATGTATTAAGAGATTCCGAAAACCGGGCATCTCGATATCAAGAAGAACTTGATGAAATCTCCAACGTCAAAGGAGAAACAGTTGTAAATTTGAGACGTCGTTTCGATACAGATTCTACTAACCTAACCTCAGAAGACGATCAGAAATCAGTCGTTTCTACTGCGTCAACGAGAATAACCAGACCTTCAAAATTGTCTCCTGCTGTTCGCGAAACCGAGAGCGTTGATTGGTTATCCATAATCCCTGGATACGAAAATAAGATCAAAGAGCCTGATGTGTGGTCGCCCAACCTGGAAAGCACTCAAGGTGTACCTGTGAGCATTGAGCGCGTCAAAGCTCGAACTCTCCAAACAATTCCATTTTCAGAAGATCCTTTTTGGAAGGAAATCGAAGAGTTGACCTCGTTTGATCCCAATTCCATGGCCGGCCATCTGAGCGTGAGTACCACCCACGTGAACGATGGCGACAACATGATAAAAAGTCAGGCAACAGAAATCCACACCCTTCCCTCCCAGCCTAGACATGCCATGTCTTCTAAAGATCGGCTACAGAGATCCAAATCTTTGTACACGCCAAATATCACACCCCTGACCATCAACGTGGATAAATCTAGACCAAACCCCATCTCTGCTTTGGATGATGTATTGGAAGATATCAGATCGTCCATGGAGCGACAGCAACAGTTGAGTCCGAAAAAGAGAAATTTGGAAAAGGATTCGTTTTCCACCTCCGATCAAAGTGCAATTAAACCAGGATACAAAATGGAAGGGGGAAAACTCACTTTCTTAAATCGGGCATTGGAGAGTTCCGCTCAACCGGCCAAGAAAATCGAATCAGGTTCTTTGGTGCAGATGAGAGCGGAACATCGCCCAACTACACAACCTCTTCAGTTCTACCAAAGGCAACAGCAACAAAACCACATGAGAATTGTGCAACCGTTCGCACAAAATAGGCAGTCACAGGTTATGACGAATAGCAGCAACAGCTACCAGCTGGACCCCGCACTCTTGAAAGAGAAGCTTTTAAGTACGGGTCTGGTGGTAGAGACTGACACGGAAGATGCCCTAAATGAAGAAAACATGAACAAACCTTCTCATCAATCTTCAGGTCAGATATCGTCTCCCTTTTCTCCCGATTCCCTCGGTTCTCAAACAGCCACTCAGACATTTAACCCTCGTTCTTTTCTCGGAAACTCTGCCTATGTCAGCAAGCCGGACATGTACGGGTCAGCTCCACAGTCAAGGAAAGACTCGATTCTGGCAACATCCGGAACTCAAAGCGGACCCAGCGCTCTGGACGACATCCAGAGAGCTTTGGCTAAATTCAAAACTCCTGCATATCAACCGGGTCCCGAGTCTCTGTATGGCACGAGTAGATTTGAGTCTTTCAATGAAATGGATTATGACACTGCCACTATTGGTTCAAATACGAGTACGACCAGTTGGTCCTATCAAGCCGACCCTGGGGAAGATGGCACATTGAAACCATTCTCTTCCTCTGATCAATCGGTTAGCCGTTTGCAAGAAGTAACCAAATCCATGGACGATTTGAAGGATCTTGCCCAAAACGTGGAAAGAAGAATTAATGTCGTAAAATCGAAACTCCATTCAGCAGATGAGACCAGCTTGGATTCCATCTTGTCTTCTCTAAGAAAATTTTCTCCCGACTCTAAAATCTCACAAAACGTCAATGAAGAGTCTTTTGAAGACTATTACCATCGAAAGAAAACGAAATTGACAGAAGCCCTGACAGAACTGGACCGAATATCTACATCTTTAGATCTAGAACAAGGTCAAAATTTGAGCGGAATGCCAAGAAAAGAAAGAATGAAACCATATCGCCCAACAAAGTCTAGTGATTTCATTTTAGCCCCTCAACCAAAATCAGAGCATCTCAGACCGATGCAAACACGAATATCTTCTATTTATATCCAAGGCCTTGAAAATAAAAAGCAGGAAAGTCTTGACACTGAATCGGAATTCGATATCATCTCGCAATCCTTCAAAGCCATTGCCGATGAAGTCAATAGAACATCTGACCTATATAATCAAAAGATAAAGGAGGAAGGTCAAACTGTGGGCAGACAAGATCCAGAAAACATGGCCCCGGAAACCCAAAAACAAACCTACAAAATAACTCTGAAGTCGTCAGACTCTTTGGCCTCAACTGGAAAAAGCAGTGCCCCGGAGCCAAGTGTGACTTCAGGTTCTGTTGCTATCGAATCGTCTGCAGTAAAGTCACCTCCTATGACCGCCCCCAAACCACAACCATCCAAAACCAGGGGAGGAAGATTTCGGGCCAAAATTCAAGAGCAGACCGGACCTTGCGATGATCCCAACGTCAAAAGTGTTCGCTCTAAATCTGTACCGGATTTGGAAGTCTCCTCAATCCATCTTCTTGGGAATCCAGAAGACGCAGATAAAGTCAGCAAACCAGGTCAAGTTGACCATCCTTCCCCTACGCTAACCGTCATACCCAAAACGGGAATATCCACACCCGTTTCAACGCCGCCTCTTTCCCGGCCACGTAGTAGGATACGGCCAGTAAAAGACAATCGAATCATTCAAGAGGACAGGGCCGCTAAGAAAGAAGCGAATGAGAAAGCGTCTGGTATGGCGTCTTCTCCACATCCCTCGCCAAAAGTGTCTCGAAAAATGATTTACAACAACAGTCCTCAGCTGGATGTAACCCTCCAGCCCCCAACCATGTTTCAAGATGCCGTCGATGGAGAGGACTTGGAGAGTAACGAGCCAGCTCCTCAAATGACCGTCAAACAACAGGCTCAAATGCTGGAAGGGAAAACGACAGATAAAGGAAGTGACACCAACATCCCTCCACCGACGTCTAGCAAAAAGATACCACCGCCAATTTCAGCAAAGCCTCTAGCCAAGGTCCAGACCATCGGTGCTGTTAAATTGAACCCAGAAGCGACTATAACTTTATCAAGTCCTTCCAAAACGGCTGACATCCCCAAAGCCACTCCTGCTGGTCTTGAAAAATCCACTACCAAGCTGCTAATTAACAGTAATGTCAAACCGACCTTGGTAGCAACCAGCAGCGAGAATGATAGCGTCAATGCTTCCACGCCCTCCACGGCTAGCTTACACTTGACCCCACCCATCTTTGACTCCAGTCAGTCGCAACACTCAAGAATCAAACCAAAGTCCGATGCTTCCGAAACTGAGGGGACGTCGAGTGCTGGACCTTCGTCCAAGGGAAGGAAAAAAGTTGGTACGAGTGTCGCTAAGATGATGGATAAATTCAGCGGAGATGAAGGGGGGAAAAAGTTTAATTCAACCCAGACGTTTTCACCGAAAAGTGGCCCTGAATTGTCAGACTCTTCCAATGCGCATGATGGAGCAGACGATGACGTTATAACGACAACAGACAGTAATACAGCGGTTGTGAAAACTACTGCGAACTTTTGTTTGGAGAGCAATTCTGGACAGATGGGCAAACCTAAAATTCCTTCTACTAAGCCTAAACCATCCTCTCCGTCGGTCTCCAGAATTCCTGTCATGAAGATCAACGTGGCCTCACCCTTGGAGAGGAAGATTCTTGACCCGGATGGCAAAGAATCTGCTGGCTCATCTCCGTCGTCTCCCATTAGCAAGCCACCTCTGTATCCATGGAAACGCCAGCCCTCTGACCCAGACGTCGCTTCAGTGCAAGTTATAACGCTTAAGCCTGATACCACCTCAAATGGCGTTGTTACAAAAAAAGAAAGTCCTGATGATCCAGGACTGAAGAAGGATCTTTTTCAAAACACGACCGCCCAGACTAACAAAGAAAATTCCAATGTTGCCTCCTTTTACACCAAGAGAGAAACGTACCCTAGCCCCTCAGAATCCGTGTCAACGGATGGCAAGCTAAAACTGGTCCTTGACTCCCCTAAAAACGTCAGGCGAAGGGTCAGGCCACACAACAGAAAAATACAAACGCAATCGTCCAACAGTGCTGGGAGCTCAGGAGAAGAATCTTCACGGCAAAGGCCCCACAGTTTCCACGAGCTGGTTCAAGCTGACAACGCCAGTTTCAAGAATGTGATCTCTTCCTCCAATGAGTTGAAAAAATTCCCTTCTGCTGGTGCGATAAATGAACCTCATACATTCAGAACCGAGCATAACCTTGGAGATTTGATAAATAAGAACAAACAAGAACTAGGAGAGGTTGTGCTTAAATTTGATCTGAAAATGCAGAGCTAGACATTTTTTCTAAGAGAGACTAAAACTTAAGTAAAAGAAGAGTGCAATCTATTCGTTTTATTTGGGGTTTTTTTAATAGGGTGGCGGTTGTTGTTGTGTTTTGTTTTGTTTCGGGTTTGTTTGTTTGTTTGTTTGTTTTGTTTGTTGTTGTTGTTTTTTTATGGGGGGGGTGTTTTTTTGTTTTGTTTTGTTTGGGTTTTTTGTTTGTTTGTGTTTTTGTGTGTGTGTGTTTTGTTTTGGTTTTTTTTTTTTTTTGTTAAGTTTTTTTTTTTTTTTTTGTTGGGGGTTTTTGTTTGTTTGTTGTTGTTTTTTTGCTTTGTTTGTTTTTTCTTTTATGGTTGCACGTAAGCATTTCTACGTCCAATGACCTAAATCTATGTCACAAATGCAATCTTTTCGACACTGAAGGTCTTGATTGAAAACGCCCTTCAATGAAGCATGTACAATACATACCAAATGGATACACAGTAATGAAACGGAAATGAACCGTTTCTCTCATCAACTGAATGAGACCTACGTAACAAAATACGTTTTATTTTGTCATACCAAGACTCTCCTTTTAATCCCCTTGTTACCCAAAAGTACTAAATTTGTAAAAGAAAATTATACTGTTCTTTTCGACTTTTTTTCGAATTTGCGTGCCCTTGCGTGTCATGAAATTTGTGTCCCGTCCTTTAAAACACGAGCAAATTTCAATAATAACATACTATCATCTTATAGTTGAATTGTTTTTCGAACCGTTAAGTCTGAGAAGAATTATGAATAATAAACTAAATTAAATGATGTAAAGAGGAGCAAGTTGTTTCCGCTTTTGTGAATTCTCTCCCTGATATCTCTTTAATAATAGACATTTACTTGCCAAAAGCCTTTGCTCGCTTATGTGAAATACATATGATTGGAACTGATAGCTATTCAATACAACCTGTTTTTCAAACCAAGAAATGAAGAGATTGGCGAATTCAAATGTATATTTATGTATATAAATATAATATTGAATTGAAAGAGTGATGATGCTAATATTGTTATGAAACGTTGGTGTTCTTTAAAAATACATTCAATCAAGTGCAATATTTCAAACTTTTTTCGAAACGCTAACTTATTATATAAATATATAAATATTATCCAATTTCATTCGTCAGAATCCACTTTATTTTTCTTTTAATAAATTAATAAGTCAGGAAAATTGAAAGTCATTAACCAGATGAACGCCTACCACATTTTTCTCAAACCTGAACGTTTTAAAATAACTCCTTTACAAGTTATGCTTAGGGCAAATATTTTGGGGCATTTATTATTGGGTTGTTTTCTGGTTTGTTTTTTGCTTTGTCTCTGTTTTGTTTTGTTTTTGGGAAGGTTTCTTTTGTTGTTGTTTTCGTTGTTGGTGATGTTATTTGCTGTCTTGGTCTTTTTGAGTCTTTTTGTTGTTTGTTTTTTGTTTGTTTGTTTGTTTTTTGTTTTGCTTTTGTGGTTTTTGTATATGTTTTATGGGGTTTTCCTTTTGTTTTGTTGTTGTTGGTTTTTGGTTGTTTTTTTTTTGTTGCTTTTTGTTTTTGTGTTTTGTGATTTTGTTTGTTTTTTGTTTTGCTTTTGTTGTCGTTGTTTAGTTGTTTGTTTGTTGTTGGTTGTTTTTTGTTTGTTTGGGGTTTTTTGCTTTGTTTTATTTTTGTTTTGTTTTATGTTGTCGTTTTGCTTTGTTTTGGTTTTTGGTTTTTTTTTTGGTTTTGTTTTTGTTTTGTTTCTTTGTTTTCTTTTGTTTTGTTTTGCTTTTGTTGGGTTTTTTTGTTGTTGGTTTTTTTGTTTTTTTGTGTGTTTTTTTTTTTTTTTTTTGG
>JBCJKF010128897.1:0-10113 GCA_039654545.1 Plocamopherus ceylonicus | reverse complement strand
AAAAAAAAAAAAAAAAAAAAAAAAAAAAAAAAAAAAAAAAAAAAAAAAAAAAAAAAAAAAAACCCCACTGATTCATCCCAGAGTGGAACTTTGTCATTTTGTTTGTTTGTTTTGTTTTTAACCGAAAAACGCGTCAGCCGCAGAGCAGCGCCGTAAACAGAGGCAAGTAGTATAAGTAACCTTGCCCAAGCGTAAAATTACAATGTCCCTGACGGGATTCGAACCACCA
Source organism: Plocamopherus ceylonicus (assembly GCA_039654545.1). Taxonomy (NCBI): domain Eukaryota; kingdom Metazoa; phylum Mollusca; class Gastropoda; order Nudibranchia; family Polyceridae; genus Plocamopherus; species Plocamopherus ceylonicus. The sequence continues at coordinate 9,884 of JBCJKF010128897.1, read as the reverse complement.
ACCTGTCGGTTGTCAGCCCAAAGCACAACCGACTGTGTCACTGTGACCACATACGTGTAATGAATAATGACAATTTTGTAGTAAAATGTCGGCCCCTATTAGCTCAAGACGAGGGGGGTCTGATAGAAGAAAGTGGGTGGGGGGGGGGGGGTGGTGGAAGGTAAAAAGAAGAAGATTTAGGAATGAGGAGGACGAAGATGAGAAGAAGAAAAAGAAGAAGGAAAAGGGGAAGAAGGAAGAGGAAGAGGACGACGACGAGGACGAAGAGGAGGAGGAAGAGAAGAAGAGATCTAGATCTAGAAGAGATCTTGTCTTGCCATTATTAAAAATCTGAAATTGATTGGCCACTCAGTTTACAAGCGGTTGTTCTAGTGATTGTTCTAACACATCTCAGGTAAGCCGTGCTTCTTACGAGAAATCAAGGGAGGCTAATCTTTAAAATATAATCGACTTTGCGTCGAGGTGGCCACTGCAGAGATGTCGCTGTCAGCACTGGCTCTAATCTTATTATCCATGAAGACAAATGTTGCACAAGATTATGGCCGGCGAAAACAGGGGCCAAGTGGTATATGTCTGTTGGCACCAACATTATTACCTGCCCCTTCTTGAAGCGGAGAGCTTTGCAAAGGTTGATGATAATGATCTGTACTAATTATTTTAGGAATTTGGTTACCCCCTTCTTTTTTAAGGAAAAAAGAAGACTTTGATAGATGGTTGTGACGGATGGATTGGTTGATAGATGGTTGCGATGGATGGAAAGGTTGATATATGGTTGGAATGGATGAGTTTATATATACATAATACAAATATATATTATATTATATCCTTTCTTTTAAAAAAAATTAGTGCTCATTGTGGGCTCCCCGGCCAGAATTTTTGCGCGACACTGTAGATCTACTCAGTCATTTGAAAATTACAAAAACAATTTTTCAGACAACATTATACATCAGAGTAGGGACATGGGTCTATCAAATCAAAGTCAGATCTTTGAAATGAAATTCACTCCAATGACCTCTCTTCTTTGCATGCTAGATTTTTAGATAAACACAGCCCCACGGTTTCAAGATAAGAAACTCTTCAATAGATACAATATATCTTTTAAAGTTCATTTAATTTTTAAGTCCCATTCCCTCCGTGTAGAACGGGTAAATCTACTTGTATATATATATATATAATATATAATATATATATAGAGAGAGATAGAGATAGAGAGAGAGAGACAGAGAGTAAGAGGGAGAGAGAGATGGAGAGAGGCAGAGAAGAGGGAGGGATAGACAGAGAGCCTGTTTGTCTGCCCCGCTCTTTCTCTTTCCCTTCCGTCTCCCTCTCTTCTCTCTCTGTCTCTGTCTCTGTCTGTATATCTGTCGGTCTGTGTGTCTGCCTGTCTTTTCTTTCTCTCGCTCCCAGCCCCTCTCTCCCTCTTTCTCTCTCTGCCTCTCCCTCTTAAATTCCAAAGTGTCTGAAATAGGACCCCAGAGGAGGCACATTGACCAGATTGACTTTGAACATCCTGCTATGCAAAGAGGCAAATGGATAAATCGATGGATGGCTGTTTGTACGGATAAATTGTTAGATGAATGGTTGGATGAATATATATTTGAAGAAATATATTTGAAGAAATGTATGTATGAATATTTGAATATTTTAGATTCATATAAAATGTGGGTCCTCTATATATGATATATAATTATATAATATATATCATATAATATGAATGTATAAATTTATTATTAGATAATAATATGGGTTGCTGAACAAACAGATATTTTGACGAATGGCCGGAGTGAGAGATGGAAGAAAGGATGAAAAGATAGACGACTGAATGAACACCGAACCCCGGTCCGATTCCTGATTCAAGCAAGCATTAAAATGAATTCCTCGGCACAAATCCGCGATGAAAACGGGGCGATCCCCTAAACAAAGCAGTCAGTGTGTATTTCTAACCTGGTCGGGGTACGCCCTATTTTAGTGACCCTTTTTAAATCGCTATTTATTTCTTTTTTCTTCATCCCTAGCCATTGATTTTCATTATTTCGTGGCTCCTTCCGACTGCTCCTTTTCTGCTGCAATAAATCACCAAGAAATCCCGTGCCTCTCACTCGTCCACCTCAGTCCCTCTCCATCCACCTCCCCACCCCACGTCTACACACACACACCACACACACACACACACACACTCACACACACTCTCACGCGCACGTACACCCACTCATCCGTCCATCGCCTCGTAAAACAAATAAAACTCCTACACCGCCTAAAGTAGCTGTCTATTAAAAAGGGGTAGAAATGAGAAAATTATGTGTATACACCGACTCGGTCGCGTCCATATCCGACCATGGGCGGCTTGTGCCCGATTTACGTGGGTGGGCAAATCTATTTACTCTTGGTGTACCATAAGTCGATATTTGTATATCGGTGTGAGCACTATATTTAACTATTTGACCAGAATTTGCCCATATATCGTGATAAAAACGAAGTCTTTGTAGTCAAAGAATGAAATTGTGGTCATGACTACCCTCCCCCCTTCCCCCAAAAAAAAACCCCAAAACAAACAAAAACAACAAAAAACAAAAACAAAACAAAAGCAAAACAAAACAAAACAAAAACAAAACAAAAACAAAACAAAAACAAAGCAAAAACATAACAAAAACAAAACAAAAACAAAACAAAAACAAAACAAAAACAAAACAAAAACAAAACAAAAACACAAAACAAACAGCAAAAAACAAAACAAAACGCAACCAAAAAATAACAACTACAGCAAAAAAACAACAACAACAACAAAACAACAACAAAATAAAAGAAAAGCAAAACAAAGGAAAAAAGCACACACAAAAAACAACAAAAAAAAAAACAACAGCAACAAAACAAACAAAAAACAACAACACAAAACAAACTCAAAAAAAAAAAAACAAACAAAAAAAAAAAAAAACAAACAACCCCCCCCCCCCAAAAAAAAAAAACAACAACAACAAACAAACAAAAAACAAAAAAAACAACAACAAACAAACAAAAAACAAAAAAACAAACAACAAAAACAAAACAAAGCCCCCCAAAAAAAACCCAAAACCCAAACAAACTAGAGAGAGGCGAATAAATAAAAGAAGAAAAAATATTTGAAAGAAACATCAAAAACCATGATGAATTTTAAACTTAAATCCAATGAAATTGTAGAAACCACATGAAAAAAGTAAAAAGTATCAAGCTCATGATATTGCATCACAGAAATTAAAGAATTAACAATGTCTTATTCATAAAGTCAACTAACATAAATAAAAGAAAGTACATTGTGATGAGTCAAATCAAGGAAATCAAAGCTTATAGTCTTCAATACCTGCATATGCAACAGTCTGCTATGATCTCTCACACAAATTCTCTTGGTCGTGTTAAACAGAAATCATTATTGCTGTTGAGCGCATAGATGAAAACATAAATGTATGTATACTACACTCAATAAATATGGGTTCATGAATTCAGGGCCAAAATATTCTAATGGGCCATTTAGACGTGCAGTCCATTTATCGACAACCTGTCCGGCATCGAGAGAGCGTCCAGTGTCCATCCAACTTTTGTGAAAACTGAACGTGTAAACGCAAAACCTGTTTGGGGTCGATCAGATGCCTGTTCGGGCGCTAGATATCTAGCACTGCTAGATATTTACCTGCAGGCGAACTGACAGGCGAACGGTGAATGACAACGAGGGCGTCTCGTCGCCGCATCGACACCGGATGTGGCGGGATGGGCCTTGGTGGAGTTGGTTGGCTAGCTCAGGGGGGCTATTTTCCTCTGACGACAGATTTGGATTCAGCGACCTCATATTAACAAAGCCATCGAGCAGATTTTGATAATGTGAAAGATAATGAAGCTTGAAATTTAATTTTGTTATAAAGAATGTTAGCACGTCAGCGTGTTGATCTCCAATTATTTTTGTGTTTGTTTTGAATCTTGAAGCCTCTCCTCGTGTTGCCTACTACAGGCCGGACCGTTCAGAGGTAAAAACAATGTGCGTCTAAATGCAAATTCTCTCTTCGACAACCTGTCAGTCCTTCGATGACCTAGATCGGACGACTGACAGGGATCGGACGGGTTGTCGAATGAACTGTACGTCTAAAGGGCCTCTAAGGGGTAGAAAAACATTTCACCAAGGTTTACCATACATATGGAGACAACTTGATAATATGTTAACTTGTCTTTCCACAGCCAAAAAAACCCATTTCAAACAAGGAATTTAGTTAGTGCGACACCTGACACTTTTTGCAAACGTTGAATGCCCTAAAATGGACAGCAAGTTCGGCTTGAAGACCTACAGACTATTTGTCTTTCCCTTATTTGATTTTCCTTACCTGCGATCAGTACTGTAATTGAGTAAGGTAAATCTGGTACATAAACCACCACTTCAATTTTTTTTTTCTCGACCACCTACTCTGTGGTTTATATGTCGGTGGCGGCCTATGCACGGAAATTTTAGTCTTCTTCACACAGTGAGTCAAATGGGAAAAATAATAATAGTTATGACACTAATAATAATAACAATAATAAAAGTATGTAAAATGGCTTATGGAAACCCCAAAAAATGTTTAGGTGCCACTTATATGCAGGTGCATCTTGATTACCAGAATTTAGGATAATGACAACTATTTACCAAATAAGAATCTTTCACACATTTTCAAAGCATTGTAACACATATTTTGACCAGTCTGGTGGTAATCAGGCTAGTATTTGGCTGGCTGCCTTCCTGAATGGAACAAAGCTCTGATGTGAATTTTGGAACAAGCTTCAACGATATTGTTTCTTTTATAGAGAAATTGCATTAAAGCAAACTTGTAAAAGTAAAAAAAGAATCTCCTTTAAGACTGAATGTTGAGAATGTTCAAGATTAGCAACGGTCAGAATCAAAAAGAGTTTACTCATATTCAGAGATTACAAAACAAAATCTGTTTAAAAAATTTACCAAAAAACACTCCAAAAATCCAAACAAAAAAAGAAAACAAAATGAAACAAAAAATGAACTTCGATGTAACCTATTTCCATCTAAACCAAATTTAAGATTCCCCCACCCCCTTCCTCCTCCCCCCCAAAAGAAAAAAAAAAAAAAAGAAAGAAAGAAAAGTAAAAAAAAAGAATCTTAGACAGGGGAGGAGATTTCGTGTAACAAAATTTATCACAATATAATTTATGCAACAGATGCAGGATTGGTATCTAGGACGGGCAAAGGATGGGCTTCTGAATTCATTACCCACTTGTCTAGAGGTAATAAGGTGTCATCAGAAAATATCAAATACAAATATTTTAAAGTTTCTGCCAAGAAAAAGCTCTGCTGTACATCATCCCTAGGTGGATTGACTTGATAAACATCTCGTATGCCTGAATAGCCTCCCTCAGAGCGACAGTGTTTCTCCAAGGCCTGCAAAGAGATGAGAGCACCAGAACATGTTTTAATGACACCTTGGAAAACAAAAAATTAAGAACATACTTCAAGAGCAATTATTTGGTGTGAAATGAGAGAGATTTTAATAATGTTAACCTGCCCCCCCCCCCCCCTTCCCAAACAAAAAAACAACAAAAAACAAAAAAAACAACAAAAAACCCTGAGATGTTGATAGCATTACACTCAATATTTGAAAGATTAAAGAAAACAAAACAAAGCAGCAAAACATATACAGTACAGTTGCTCTAAGAACCACGTGTCGGAGACAGCAAAGGCAGGTTCTTAGGTGGGCCGGGTTCTAAGCCGAACTCCAATATTTTGCTTCCAGTGATTCTCATATTGAAAACGGCCCATAATTGGTCAATTTCCGATCAATCAGAAAGGGGGAAACATGAGAAACAACAGATTGGCTGAAAGAGCTCTCAACAATGAATAGGTTAGGAGGGGAATAGGAAACTGCGACGGTCTCTGATGTTGCAAAGATAGCAGTGCATGCATTGCCTTCCCCTTGTAGTCGCTCAGCTTCCCCCAAATCCTGACACACACCTACATAATCTTTTGTTATAATCAGTCCCACTGGAGACGCCGAGGCATGATTGGTGTCTATCGTTTCTTGTGGTCAAATAATGGATGAGTAGCGCAACCACACCGTGTCTGACTGTCAGTGGGCCAAAGGGTCTATTGCACATGAGCTAGGTGTATACATATGACACTTATGGAGTCTTGACCCGAGCAATAGTCTTCTCAAACGTCTGTCTGCCATTGACTTGCATTTTTTCACATTATCGGCAATTGCATTTATCAAATTGAATTATTTTATATAATCTACTTCCAATGAGACCGGGTTCTAAGGCGGACCGCGCCACAACTACCGGGTTCTAAAGGGGGTAGTTTTAAATAGGAAAAATTCAGTTGCATGAAAACACCGGGTTCTTAGGTGAACAGGGTTCTCAGCCGGCGGGTTCTTAGAGCAACTATACTGTATTATGTAAGCTGACCAAAAGCACAGCTATTTTTGTTCTTCAGGGTTGAAAGGCAAGCACAACATGTTTAACAACATGTCTTAAAGATGCATATAATCTACAAGGTTTTTCCATTGTTGAGATTTTCCCCAGTGGCATTCATCTGTCAGAGTTAGAAAAGGTTGTTTAAGGTGTTTAAGGACACCTGACAACTCACATAACATAGGTGAACAGGGGAGAGCCAAAAGATGTTAGATTTTTTTATAGGCAATAAGGCCTTACCATGGTTTATTTTTATTTATTTTTATTTTTTGGGGGGGACGGGGATCATTTTGTTTTGTTTGTTTTTTTATTTTTTATTTTTTAGAAAATAAGAGCAACTAAAAGTAGGCCACTAAACAATATTTCCTTTCAAGGGATATTTGATCGAAATCTAAATTAAAATCAGTCAGTACACAAAATTTCTGCCAAGAGAAATATGGCATGATAGCAAAAACTGTATATATGTTAAAGAACAATGTGTCATGGTCTTTCTTCTAAACTCCACACATTCAGAAAACTTACGGTCTCAGTCTCAACCAATACAATCAGATTTAACTGATGGTGCATCCATAGAATGTAAAATTAAGTGATTGCATCCAAAGTTTTTTCAATGTCTGGTCAGAGTTATTTTTCCTTGTGAAATTTTCAGCAGGTTGGGTCAGCCAAACTACAACTCCAACTATACTGTGTCATATACCATACTGTTAAAAAATGTTAGGAGAATATGAATGTAATGAAATTGCATGGCTACAGTCTGACACAATTCCATTTAGTAGACACAAGAAATGAGAAGTCGACAAAAAATGATGAAAAAAAAAACATTACAGAAATGTCAACATATGGCACAATAAACAACAAAATATGAACTCCACAACATGGGAATCAACAAAATATTAGAAAGACATCACTTTAGCATAAATAAATATGAAACATCAATAAACTGAGGCATAGCCGAGCTTGTTCAGCTGCATGTTGTCTCAACCTAGATGATGTAAACGTTGCCTGGCAACACATTTCGCGACAAAAACAGCCTTTTTTTAAACAATAAACACGATGGATATTTTAGGTCAGAAGTGACGAGAACTGCCATTGATTCCAGTTCCAGTTTCGGATGATAAAATACCCGCAACATTATTCATAAATGCGATACACTTTCGATTTCCAAAGTGCTGCAGGTAGCCGCGCAATGGATGCATGGAAATAGACGGGTGCCGCTGACAGCGGCGGAATAGATGCAATAGTTGAGAAGAGGCACAGAATGACAGAAAACACTTACCTGTACCATATCCCAAGCCCAATCTCTGTACTTTTGTTTCTTTGTTAGCCTCCACATGTAGTACCATCCCTCCAGCACTTCTGGACGCAAGATGTAGTACTTTTCATTCTGACGAATAGCCTTGGCCTCCACGGAACCTTCGAAGCGGAATGACTCAGGACCCAAGCCAGTTTCTATGAGTTAAGTAATGCAAGTGTGTCAATAAATCCCTAGCGTACATTCAAAAAATGTGTAACATGCTGGAAACAAACACAAAACTGATCAGCCTCGAATCATCAAAACTCTATACACAACTCTTGATGAAATAGAATATCATAGAATCTTGAGAAACAATACCAGAAACAATACCTCTTAATCTTCACATAAAGGTAAAATAGACTTGCTAACCTCTGATGAGAATTTTTTGTGAGTCACTGAAAAAATCAGTGAGATTTGATACTTTTCCGAGGGACACTATACCACACGAAAAAGCTTGCTAAATCCACTTGATACTTAAATCATATTGCGACTCGGCAATGGAGAATCATCATAGTTTAAGAGTATAGGTTTAGGTCCAGAAATTGAATAAAGGCTATACATACTACTATATTACTTTTAGGCTCTTTGAAGAAGAATAAAGCATCTGGTAGACGAATACCCCAATGTTCAGTCAATACACTCGTCTTTCGACTGACAATGCAGCGGACCACGCTACAGGTCACCAGATAATGCCAAATTGGTGCTTTGGAATCAGGCAATCAAAACAACATGATGCCCAGGTAACTTTTCACTGATTTTCTTTCTTTGTGAGATTTGAAGCATGATTGAGAGAGCCTTAGGAATGCCATTTTTTCATGACTCTCTCACCATATTATGAGATTAGACATGTTTGGTAAAAGAATGCAGGCCTGAGATTATCCCACAGCATCACTGCAAAATGCCGTGGTGCCCGGGTGCATTGCCCTGGTGCCCTCGATTTTCGAGCCTTGTCCACGGCATTTTATGCCGTACCCTCATTTCTCAAAAACCCAGTGCCCCCATAAAACAAACATTATTTTTGAAAGAATTATACAGAAGTGGTATCTTTTAGGCGAAATGCGTCGAGAGCACATGCTTTCTAGATCTATTAAGAGCTGTACTACAAGTCTGAGTACACTGTACTAATACTAACAGGCCGAGACACACCTGATTATGATTCGTTTATGATCGAGAATTCACGGCCATCTTTTTCTAGCCCTTACTTTTAAATTGTCTTATCTATTCGACCTCGTCACTGACCGGACCTAACCAAGAGCATGACAGTGTTTTCTGGAAATCGTTTTTTGTTTTGTTTTGTTTTTTAAACCGTGATTTTTGCGATACGGTGCATACCACACCAAAGTATTGCAGAGCAAATGTGGGCTCTCTAATTTTATCAATCGCATGCACATGAACAATGAACTGCTTACGGCTACCCCCTGCCCCCCAACCCTTCTCTCTCTCTCTCTCTCTCTTTCCAAGCTCACTCTCTTTCTTGGAAAACATCAAGAATCGTAAGGCTATGTTTACAGAACAGTATAATATTAATTGACCTAGCAGAGCTTTCGGCCCCAGTATTTTCAGTCTGAGGGCGTTTACAAAAAAAGCCTATTGTCGACATCTCAAAGGGAATGTAGCCTCAGCGTGGCTCTGGTATAATATTCTTGTAATTTTCCATTACACAGTACCTGTTGGCTCTTTGCATTGTGTTTTGGCCTGGTAGAGAATACATAATGTAGTACCATTTTTACGTTGTTTGAGACTCAGATTACACGAAGCTACAAACGGGGATGAAATATTGACAGAATTTCAGGCACCAAAGGTTTGACGACGGTGCCGAAGGTGATTAGGCCTACTATGATGACCATGACGATAACAATGATAATTGCAACAATTACAATGACGGCAACCCATGATAGATCTACCAGTAGAGAAAATAACAATATCAATAACCTCAATCATAACATATGGTTGCTTTTAAGCTTTTGTCTTGTGAAATGATTATTTTTTCCTTTTGTTAGTCTAATGTATCCATCCTGATTCTCACATTCCTTGCTTTTTTAAAAATTCAAATTCAAATTCAAATTCAAAATTCAAATTCAAATTCAAAATAACTTTATTAATCCAATAAAATGGAAATTACAATGTGTGTCCAATCGTAAAAAGTAGTATAAAAGTA
>JBCJKF010128786.1:0-10113 GCA_039654545.1 Plocamopherus ceylonicus | reverse complement strand
GAGAGAGAGAGATAGAGAGAGAGAGAGAGAGAGAGAGAGAGAGAGAGAGAGAGAGAGAGAGAGAGAGAGAGAGATGGCAGTCTGGTTGAAAGAAAAAACAATCCCCACAATACGAAGCAGAGAGGCACAAAACCAGGGCTTTTCCTCACAAAGCAGCCACATGAACACCAACACACTGTAAGAATGCTATGCTTGACAATGTAAAGGAGAAAAAAAAGAGAAAAACACATTTAAACTCTTAACAAGACAACAACAAAAACAAACAAACAAAAAAAAACAAAAAAACAAAAAAAACACACAACCAAATGAATGTAGACATGATGGTAAAATGAAAAATGTCATGGTAAAAATAATATGAAAAAAAGAAAAAAGAAACAAAAAAAAAAAAACACCAATAACCCAGCAAAACCAACCCAAAAGAAAACGAAACAAAACAAAATAAAAACTAATTGGTGACACATAAAAATGGTTACAACAAGTTACGTAATAAGACAGATGCATGCGTTTTAGTGGTTTTACTGTACAATCAAAGTTAATGAAATGAAGAAAGAAAAAAAAACAAAAAACAAAAAGACAAAACTGTATCATAAAACAACCTTGCGACAATGATTGATTGATCAGGAGAAGACAACAGTGAAACATGATGGTCTTTGCTGACAATGCATGGTAACCCACCGAGGTTTGGCTACTTGCAAAAGGTGGGTGACAAGAGAATAAGATAACAAACATTCATGTAGTTCAACGTGGGCTCTTACTGTACAAAGCGAGGTGAATTAATGAATGAACAAAATGAGAAATGTCTATTTTACAATGGTTAATTTTTGAAAATATCTAGGAGAAAAAAAAATATATAGGTGATGATGTAATGCATAAAACAAAAGCATGACGAATGAAACAGAGACCTCAATGCTTCATGAATTTTATGATTATGTTTGATCATACAGATGCTATAATAATTGCTTTACATTTATATCATTTTTTTATGATCATCGGAAGGACAAAAAAAAAATTAACAGGTATTTCAAATCTATGTACATCATCTACATCATAATAATTTTCTTTCATAAACAATGGTCATGCCTTCAATGTACAACACGTCAAAAAAAAAAAATCATAACAAAAAGAAACTATCTCTCCCAGATCCAGATCCACACCCCCCCCCCCCCCCCTACAACCATATTACCATGAAAGGTGTGAGAATTGAAATAATATCTTTGCAATTGAAGTAATGATTTGGTTGCTGCACAAATTTTAACATTTGTTCACCTTTGTACTAATGAAGTATGAATATGAGACGTTGCAGGCAAACAGACCCATGACTAAAACGTCTACTGATGTCTCAAATGAGTTCTATGTAACACCTCAATTCCATTGCAAGATTGCAGTATAGCACAGCACTATGAAATAAGACAAGCAAATAAGGAGAAAAGAAATACACAGAAATGAAAAACCTTAATGAATGGACTGAAAATGAAATTATCACGTCTTGGTCTTGAATTCAATTGAAAGTAGGCATTTGTTCACAACTGAGATGACATACTTTCAGCGTCTAGTCAGGCAAAGCAATTAGAGGGTAAGAAAACTTAACTAAGACCAAAGACTTTCCTGAACTTGTGATCAAGACTACTAAAACAATAATCCGACCCAAATGCTGTCATATCTATTAAAATGGATGGAAATTTCACCTTTTCAACTTGTATTTGTACTTGGGATGTTTGAGGCTGGAGTGTGCCTGTTCACCTTCACATTTCAGACAAACTGACATGTTCCGTACATGCACAACATTTGACATCCCCACATCTTACAGGCCTATTATATAGCATTTCGGATGGTACAAAATGTGTTGCTCTTTCCAAAAGGCGTCTAATTTGTTTTTGAATGAGTTTAACGAAGGGGCCATGACAACATTCATTCTTTTTTAAATTGTCTTTATCAAAGCCTTTATGATGGCCACTGATACAAAATAATTCTTCTGTAAAAATCAAGTCAAAATTTTACACTCAACTAAGAAAAGGTTCTCCTCAAGATATGGGGAAAACGTGTGCAAAGTTGCTCCATAAAACCCCATACCACGGAAAAACAAAACAAAAAATAAACTCTACCGTGGAGAAAAACAAAAAGGAAGTGGTGTCCGTCTAAACGTAAAAAATACAAAACTAACAAAAAAGTAAGAAAGATGGGAAATTTCCGTCCCAAACGCTAACATGGATGACATGAATTAAATCCTCACCATCAAATGCATTTAAATATTTTTCGACCATCATAATATAATATACAATGACCCACAACATTAAACATTAGAGGGGACGCAATCCATGCCGCCTAGACTCCATCCAATTAAAACAAATAAAACAACTATAAAAAATGGGGGATTCATCTCATTTACAAGACCCAAAAATATACATCTCAATCTGAGCAGATAATAGACTTCAGAAGAAAAAGTGAACAATCCTACATAATTCCAAGTTCAATTCTGTAACCACTCCTTTTTTTTAAATATATATACATGTTTATTCCTCTTGACAGGTCTACAGCAAACTTAAAGAAGGAGGTGACTGAATTAACAGACCAAAAACACAAATTTTGAATAAATTCATTTATGGGAGAAAAAATGTATGACCAAAACTTGCAGGAAAAATAGACGTGCAAGGAGTTAGAACCAGAATGAATTGTTCAACACAAACTGAACTTGACTGTCTATGTACAAAAATTAGCTACCATTCGATTGGACAAAATCAACAAAGCTTGGCTTGTAATGTCAATTGCTGATATTCAAGAAATGAAGAAATCTTAATTGAAAGAAGAAATGAATAACTGGACTATGAATTTTAGAATGCCTCAGACTAATGGATTTATCACGTATGTAGTATTAACAGAACAAAGTCCACCTAGCTAAAAGCTCATTGGTGATCTGCACGGATTGAAATTTAAAGTCAGAGGTTTGTATTTGTATGATATGGTCAATCACCTATTCATGCTTAAATATGATGATGATGATGATGATGATGATGATGATGATGATGATGATGATGATGATGATGATGATGATGAAGTGCTAATTTCATCAACAAAATAAAAAAAGAGGAAGAGAGATAAAAACAATAATTTATAAAACATAATCACAATCCCTCTCTCCTACCATTAAAAAAAGAGTCCATGTCCCATTTGCTTTATGAAAAAGAAGACCACCTTGAACTCCAAAATGAAACCTTTTATCAAGATCAACTACCATCCATCACTTTGATAACAAAATGGAAGAAGAAAAAATTCATAATGCGTAGCAGTTGCTCTTTGCTTTAGCTTAACCCCTTAAACTGCAGTAATATCAGGATGACAAAAAGTATTGATATGACTGATCCTTGTGATTGGTTCTTATGGACAAAAATGACAGAATTGAACCTTCAAACTAAGAGATGAAATGTAAAAACTATAAGCAGGGATAGCAATTGTAGGTGCTATGATCAATAGTATGTTCCTCCATTTCATGGCAAACTAGCAAAAGTAATAATGAGATTTTATCCATTCAAAGATGGGAGATTATAAAGTCATTTGATCCTCAAATAAAAAGTTTCAAAAATGATTGCATTTAAGTCACAAAGTACCAGTGAAGCTCTGTTTTAAATCTATTATTGTCATTTGGATAAAATTATTTTTGAAGCCTTGGAGTTTTATATAGTTTTCAGAATGTTGAATATATGTCAAGGAGAATGCTTCTACAGTTTTACATTTTTGGCAGAAGAAGCTGATTCCTAACATCCATAGTATGCCACTGAAAATATATGGCAGTTGTGCATCTGCTGAACCACTAAATTTCAGCATCATCTGTTAGAATCAAAACCTGTATAAAAAACTAAGCATCAAAACTTACTTCAATTACATAATAGAATTTGGTTACACAAAAATCACCCTAGTGGACCAAAGTTTGGAATGCCAACCATGGAAGCAAATAAATGCTCTAAAAATGTGTTGTTTTTTTTATTCCCTTTCTCAAACACGGTGAGACTTTATTCATAAAAATAAACTTTCAACAAAAACATCAATGCTTGTATACAGGAGAAATACGAACAAGTATCATAATCAATACTAGTATTATTAATCAATGCTTGCAAATGGATACAGAGCCCGAATTCAACCACCAACACTTTTCACATCAATAATGCCAAACTTGACATCATGATAAATTCTTTTACATACAAAGCTCACCTCATGAAGAATAATTTTAAGTAGTAACATTCTGGGAGATGAATATCAAAGACAGCTGCTTTATTCTCTCAGCACCTAATGAAATAGTCTACAGCTACCAATTATGTACACATGATGCATTCTATACCCCTCACTGAATGAAATACTCTGAAGCATCCAATCACAAAACATCGTGAGAATGTCAACAGTCAATCAAGCTTCTGGATCTGCAAGCTACAGTCACATGCAATGATAACACAAACCATTTGTGCGTGAATGTGTGTGTGTGTATGTGTGGAGACTCCGAATTTTGGGGACTTGCAATGTGGCCAAAGCCACTGCCGGAAATCCTTAGATAAGTAGCATGCAAAGGAAAACTGCCCTCTCACTCCCAGTAGCAGTAAATTATACTCAAAGAAAAAAAAATGAGAGGGAGAATAAGAAAGAGAGATAGAAAGTAAGAGAGAGAGTGAGAGATAGAGAGAGAGAAGGGGGGGGGGGGGAAGTTTCTGTCTGTAGTAGTATGTGCCTATTTGTTTTGGTCACGTAAAACCAGGGTGCCGTTGCATGATGGTTTTGACGGAAGAGAGAAGGAGGGGAGAGAATGAGTGATGTCTGAGATAGGAAAATTGGCTAGATGGTGCATGTACTTAGTGGCTCGTTTTTTTTCCTACTTGTCAAGTCGAGACAGTTGAAGCATTTGTAGCCTCCTGGTGCATAGAGGACAAATCATGATGCATTCGATAACTCGTACACGCACACATAGACGAGTCTTACTTTCCTTTCTTTCATAACTTTTTGTTAATGCTTCCTTCTTGTCCCATATTCTCGAAATCCTAATCATGTCTTCTTCCTCTCCCCCCCCCCCTCCCCATTTCTCCTCATCCCCTGCTGTCTGCAATGGCCCTTTTACTTATCATTATTATCATTATTTGCATGTCGTTGTTTATGAGAACGTGCGTATGTGCATCTTTTTTGCCTATTAACTCCAAATAGGGATACAAATTAAGTTTCGTGCCGCTGTCCACATTTTCTTCAGAAGGAACGCTAGACACTCCGGGAAAAACATGTACATGGAGACAAATGGGAATCAGGATATCAAAAACAAACAAACAAAAAGTAAGTCAATTATTAAAGGGAAGACACTAGGATTAACTGTGGAGTCAACAACTGTATATTATTAGACAAAAAAAATTAGGAAGAAAAAAAAAAGAGGGGATAAAGAAAGAAAAATAAAAGCACTTTTTTCGAAGTTTGAAGTCCCAAATGCAGAAACCAAAATATACAATAATTATACAATGATTCATGGAAAGATGTTGATTGAATTCTCATTTTTGCCTTTTTAAAGTAAGGTATATCGATTTACATAAAGCTCAACACCTTAATTAAGTTAACAGTTAAAAAAGAAAAAAATTGCCTTTACTAGCTATTTCACGTCCGTGAAAGATGCAACGAAGACCGCACTCTCGATGTTATTAATAATGATATAATATATCGTTTGACGTCACGAATTCGTGATGTGCCCAAGTGCCAGACTCCTAGTCTCCTAGTGGTCAATTTGTTGTCCTCAGACGACAGACCGCACACGGCCGAAATGATGTCTTGCCAGGCCACGCCCCCCAGGAGGCGTTGCTATCGTGACAACGGCCAGATATCGTCATCGCCCTCTTTAAAGGATCCCCATCAGCTTTGCTTGCCAGCATCCCAGTTGGGCAAACTACTGCCGAGATGCCTCTTAATGTCTTAGAAACAAAACAAACAACCCATTCTTTACATTTCAAATGTTTGGTCTCACGGACGCTGATGTAAATTAAACTTTGTAATGATAAATTATGGAAGGTCTTAAAGCCAATATTATTATTTTTATAATAATATGAGTCAGGATTCCATAGTTTGACCGGAAAACTGAAAATAATTGCTCGGAAAGATTTAAAAACTGATGCTCAATAATTTTATAGTTATTATTTTAATTTTATTTTGTTTAGATGCAGAGTTATATTCCAGTTTGTTTTCCGGGTCTGTTTAGGGGTTGTTGTTGTTGTTTTTTTTTTCTTCTTTTGATATTGCGTTTTATTATCTTTTTACCAAATGCCATTTTCAGATGAATTGTTCTAACACTAATTTTTTTGTCAAACAAAATTTTGCACGTTTTAAAAATAATTGAATGTCCATTGTTGATTTTACGAAAATGCAGCGTCCTTAAATTATGTAGAAAAGTTTGGGGTTGACATTCATGCCGATCCTGGTATGTGGGCAATAAATTGTAGTCAAAGAGGTAATTGGGACTCGTATCGATATACAATGTATTATTAAGGTGGCGGTCATCTCGACAATAAATTTTGGGACATTGTAGCCAAAAGGTTTATTGTGCTCATGCCCATTCGGCTTCTGGCACTCGCAGAGTGAACTTGATAACATGCAGTTGCTATCAGAACTTGGCATAGGATAGAAGCAGTCGTCTACGTGTTATATTATATTAATTTGTTGGTAGCATTACATTACTCTATTCACCTATAGCATTTTGTTGTTGTCTTTGAAATAATTCAACTTTGGGACAGACAGGGTCTTTTTGTTTTATTTTTTATGTCGTCATTTTAGGCGAGTATTTTTGGAACCAATACCAAATTGTTTTTATGACTTAACTATTACATTTTTACAAAAAAATTTAACGGATGTTTATATATACCATAACTTTTATAGCGTATGAATGATTCAGAATTATCGATTATTTCTTTTCACCGACTAAACAATCAATTTAGTGATGGGATATAAATCAATAATAAGTATAATGCAGTAATGTTGATGTTTAGTTGAAACGTCTTCTTATCTCCCTCTTCTCTCTGTCCTGCACACACACAAACACACACACATACACACACACACAAAGACAAGTAGTGCCGTCTCATTTGAGCAATAAAAATAATAAAATAATAAGCACTTCTTAAACTGAGACTCTGAATAATCTTCGTCTGCCTTGATTAACTTAATTAGCCTATATTATAACATGCGTCGTTAGACAGTCAGTCATAACCGAATACAGAAAAAGAAATCGAACTCGAAATAATAGAATGGAGTGTAACATGGGCATCGAAGCTAGAATAGGCTTGGCGTACTATTTTTCTATTGATTGTTTAGCCTACAGTCCACTGTATACTATTACATTGTCATGTATTCGAAATTTCAAACAGGGAAGAGCGACAATTAGTTCTCTCAGTATAGCCCTGATCTCTTAGAGGATCATAATAATATATTAGTTTTCCATTTTTAACATCGATGTATTATAGGAAATAAATATTCAGTGTTTCTGAAACCCAATACAGTCTGGGATTGTCTGACAATTTTGACAATGTTAGCGCCAACACTGGATTCGTTTGAAAAACTAGATCTACCCTAATTAAAACTAGGTAGATCTATGCCTATAAATCTAGATATCTAGATCTAGATCTCTGCGCTTTTTCGGTTGTTACACCAGACCTGGAATTGCCTTTTGCGGTATCGATCGGTAGTATCGAAGTTGGTCGAATTTTAATGTTGCCCCCGATAGCTAGCCCTTATCAAGGCTTAGGACCTACAAAGGTCAATTTTTTAAATGGATATTTATCATCTATTATCCTTAAAATAACATTCTCTATGTATTATAAGCTTTAATATTATTTATGTTTTAGATCCTGAAATTAGACGGAAAATATATTTTGAATCCAATGAAGATTTAATCAAGATCTAGACTTACATTTTAGAAAAAAAAAGTATCGAATATGGCCATTACCGATTACCGTAGTCGGTCTAAGATGGCAGACTAGACTTTACAAGGCTGGGGTATAAAACGAAAAAGCGCCGTACACAGTGGGCTTTAACTTACTTTAAGAATATTCATTTATTTAAATGAATGGAATGTTATCAGAATCGTCAACAGTGGAGGACATAATTAGGCAGATGTAGAGATGCAGAAAGATTATCAAAGCACCAACAGAAAAGTGAATTTTGATATAATTCATAGATCTAGAGATCTAGATCTAGACCAACCACACACAGCACTTTAATGTCGAATTCGTATAAGTATAGGTGCAACTTCATAATATAGTAGGCCTATCAGATCTGTTTGTTGATACATATGGTTAGTTTGTCTATCATTGTCGATTTGCAATGATAGCGTTTGTTGACATAGCTCCTTTCTTTTCTTTTTTTCTTTTTTCTTTCTTTTTTTTTCTTTTTTTTTTCTTTTTTTTTTTAACTATTTCTATGACTTTACGATTGACTTTCCATCTCAAGACTGTTTTTTATACTATTTTTACCGATTTTGACTGTGTATAGTTGTGTGTGTGTGTGTGTGTGTGTGTGTGTGTGCGCGCGCGCGCATATAGGTTTGTGTGTATGTATGGATATAATGTGACGTTTTGTAGGTGTCCAGTTCCTCTTGCATGTACTATGTCCTTCTGTGTATAAGCATTAGACTCCATCAGAAATAACTCTGTACCATATTACAAGTCGATGCCATTTTTTTTCCTATTCTGATTTTAATCGTGAGCTTCCTTTCGACGTGTATTTTAAGACATCGCTCACTATGATTGGTGATGGTATAATAATTATTATATTATTATGATCTACACAATGTTCAGTGTCTAGGTCTACCTTTTTCTCAGCCTACGTGTTGTCACGACCCAGAGATTATAATGTTTTTGTCCTTGTAGTTGTTGCTGCTTTAACTGTTGTTTTTCATTGTATAATTCAATAAGAATCTTCATCAAGTTCCCCTTCTTAATTAACTCCCACTCCCTCATTTCTTCCCTACTCTTCCTCTCACCTCTCCTCTTCGATCCCCCTCCCCCCCCTTTTCCCCCATTCACTTCTATCACCCACTTGCTGGCTTCCCATATTCCTTTTTTTTTTTCTCTATTAAACTGGTTTGCTTTCTCGAGGGGAAAAATGCAACTAAAACCATTAGCTGAAGTAAACAGTGGCCATCCTCGACAGATCGTCATGTACATTTTTTTAAGGTTGTATTTTTTTTCCGGATACTGAATGTTTTATTATATTTCTACGCACTGAGTTTTTAATGAATAATTTTAAGTTTTATAACTTTTTTATTTATTTTTTTGTATTTTGGTACGACTTGTATTTTGAAACCTCTCATTTTGTATTCAATTGGTTGTATCTCAGTTTAGGTTTCAGTAATCAAAACCATTCCTGAAGTTATTTTTTAACACTGTGTTTTAATGATTTTTTAAGGTTCTTGTAATATGTACTGTTACTGGGTTTGTTAACTTTCGTTGATTTTGTTGTACGTTTTTTTATGGGGTACCGGTATGTTTGGGGTTTTGTTGTTGTTGTTTTGGTAGGATTTTTTTTGTGTATTATTAGAAATTTCAAGAGAGTTTTAATTTGTTCCGTTTATATTTTGTTTTCATTTAATTTTTTTAATAGATATCATGCAATTGGGTTTTAGTTTTGTTTTGTTTATTTTATACTAAAGTTATCTGGAAATGCCATAACCACAATGTACAGACAATTGAATGATTTATTATTATAATTATTTTATTATTATTATTATTATTATTATATTATTATTATTATTATTATTATATTATTATTATTATTATTATTATTATCATTATCATTATTATTATTGATATTATTATTACTTTTGCTATTATTATTGTTGTTGTTTTTGTTGTTGTTGTTGTTGTTGTTGTTGTTGTATGTACTATTATCATACGTTTGTACGTGTATGATATGCTTTCTTATGTAATTTTGATAATTTTAAAATCGTCTTTTGCTGATTGCTAACGTTTGTCTCAAATTGTTATTAATGCTATTTTTATTATACTAAAT
This sequence comes from Plocamopherus ceylonicus, assembly GCA_039654545.1. Taxonomy (NCBI): domain Eukaryota; kingdom Metazoa; phylum Mollusca; class Gastropoda; order Nudibranchia; family Polyceridae; genus Plocamopherus; species Plocamopherus ceylonicus. Next base: position 102 of record JBCJKF010128786.1, on the reverse strand, counting down.
TTATCAATACCCTTGCTTTGTTTTATACTATTATTATTGTTATTATTATTATTATTATTATTATTATTATTATTATTATTATTATTATTTTATTATTATTAT
>JBCJKF010128785.1:0-16021 GCA_039654545.1 Plocamopherus ceylonicus | reverse complement strand
GGGGAAAAAGGGTCCCCCCCCCCCCCCCCCCCCCCATCCCTATTTTTAGCTACATTTCTTCTATTCTTTTTTTTTTTCTTTTTTTTCCTTTTTCCTTTTTACTCTAGTGAAATGCAACATACCAAAAACTTCAAAATCTGAAATTAATAAGAATTTTTAAAAATAATACAGGGCCTGAATTGTCCAAAAAATCACCCAGTAACCTTCCATGTATGAGCTCTACTTTAAAAAAAAAAATCTCATTTCATTTATAAGGTGTACATGTACATGCTGCTTGCCCTCCATTAGTCTAGTATCATGAAAAGTGAAAAGAGGATAATGCTATATTTGTAGCAGTCCTTTTGATCCTGTAGGCTCAAAGAGCTAGAGCTTATTACTCTTTCAATAGCATGAAGCCAACAGTGATAGGATGAGATCTTTCACTTTCAGAATAAGATGCTAGTCTATTTCAGAGTTTTTTTTCCAGCCAAACCTGTTAATTTTTCATTTTGTTTTTATGATGGTGCTAATCGTGACAATTTTGCAAGATTTTAGTCAAAGAATTAAATCGTACTCATGCTGATATATCGGCTTTAAGTCGGCACGGCAAAGAGTTAGAAATGAACAAAACATCACTTTGAAGGAATTATTTAATAACGGCCACCCATGTGTCCATATCAAAATGAAGATCATAAATAGCCTTGATTTGATAGCCTACACACACAGCATGTCATGAAAGCAAGTTTTGATAGAATCTTCATAATTGCTTCAGCAAAACTCTGATCATAAATAGCCTTGATTTGATAGCCTACACACACAGCATGTCATGAAAGCAAGTTTTGATAGAATCTTCATAATTGCTTCAGCAAAACTCTAACGTCATCTGAAAACCCACAAGTTTTAATTAAAGATTATTTTAACCAAAAGCACTGAAACACACGAAATATTTACAGTTTTTCTGACCTGAAGAAAGACTGTCACTCAAAATCTAACCCCAGTGACCTCCACATCACTTTTAGAAATCAGGTCACATTTGTTGTGCTTGTTGCTTTCATGTATACTCTTTATTTGGCTTTATTTCATATTTCATTTTTGCCTCGCATGTGTTTGCCGTGCTTTTAACAATGCTTGGATTGCTTGCATGACCCAGTCTTTATGTTTTCAGGTGGGTTTGGTTACTTATTATTTTTATTTTTCAATTTATAAGTACAATTTTGCTTTTTGCTTCCTTCTGTTGTCATTTCAGTTCTATCATTCCTTTTTCACTTTAGTAGGTGTATGAAATCTGAAATAAATAAGCCTAATAAAGCAGTATTGTGTGTGTCCAATGAGAACTAACTCAAGGTGAATATTCAAAACATATTTTTGTGTCACAATTATATTTTGTGCATCTGTATTCCTTCGAACACCCAACCACCCACATTTTATAGTCATGAATAATTTTTATTGTTTTGTTTTGTTTTGTTTTTGTTTTCTTAGGCTTTTAGCTTTTGTGTTTGTTTTTGTTTTGTTTTTTAAAGACTATTAAGTATTTTCACTGAAAGAAATCCCACAAAGAACTTATAAGATCTGGCAAGATCATTCTTTAGTATTATGTGACTGATTACTGCAGTGTTGTGGAAACATTAACGAAGATCCGTTGTAATCTTGATTTTTTCTTTTTTTTTTTTTTTTTTACATACAATATTATGATTAAATGATAAATAATCATCAAGTACATTCGAACATCCGTTTCTTTGACCAAGTTGAAGCAATCATTATTTTATTTTAGTCAACCATACACAACTAGTCCCTTTACCCCCAGGATGCATCCATTTGCACAGAAGAAATTTCTTGTTTCTCAAGTCAAAATATAATATTGCATTAATTATTCTGGTCAATTAGCTCTTTTCGGACATATCCCCAATGTATCGGCTGAAAAAAATTACTCTTATGGACGTATGACTGATGTATCGGCAGATAGAAACAGAGCACAAAATTAATTACGTTTAAACCCCCCCTCCCAAAAAAAATTCCGTCCAAAAGGAGTTAAAGTATATATTTATTAATGAGTAAATTTGTATTTGATGCAATACATGTAGTTTGATTGGTCAGTAGGATATAATGGAGACTGCAACAATATATATCAATTGAATTTAATTTTGAATATAGAATATAACACAAAACCGTCCAATTTTTATCTCTGAACTGAAAACAATAGATTTTTTATATTTTTTATATACACGTTAACTGAAAAAATGCACAATTTATTACACACATTTTCCACTTGTTATTGTTTGGTATTCTATTCAGTCTCAATCAAAATCAAAATCAAATTCAAATACCCAATTTCAGATTGTAAATATCAAAATTTCTTTTGGAAATGGACATATTTCATAATTTATCGTAAACCCCATTCTATACCATGCATCCATCAGTATTCCATGTTTTTCATGGTTTCAACTTTTCAATAGGTGAGCCAGAGGTAGAACTGACTGGAGTCCGTGCAGAAGTGAGAGTTTTTACCACTCGCCTTGGAGGAGGAAAATACAGATGTACTTACATCCCCAAAATCCCAGGAGCATACCTTCTTCACATTTCCTGGAATGGACGACAGGCAAGTTACTCAGACTCAGCTTAAAATTTCTTTCAACCCAATGTGACATCACAAGAAGAGAAATGGTTGAAAGAATATTTAATTATTTGATCCAGTCTTTTCTGTGCTAAAATGTCAAAACAAACACAAAGATAAATTATGAATACTGCTTTGAGGTTGCCTTCTTCACATATCCTTGAATGGACAATAGGCAAGTTAATCAGCTGAAACAAGAAACAAGACTGATATTGATTCTTACATCAGCTTTACTGCATACTATAATGAATGAATTTGTAACATTGATACTTGACTTAAACTGTTGGAGGATGGTACAACTCAGCCTGAGATACAAAAAGAAAACAGGATGATTACGATTTTATTTAATGAGTTTCTTTTGTAAGTGTGATGATTCTTACAAATAGAAAGTCATTTATAAAGGAGAGGACTGGAAATGAAGACCTCAAAAGATAAAAAACTGCAAAGTAAATAGTTTTTCCCTGTTGCTATGTATCCCCTATATAAGTATATAAAGTGATATACCCTATTTTCTCCATTTGCCACATTACTGAAAACCACAGACTGCTTTTTACTTTGAAGTTTTCTCAACTTTAAATTGAACTATTTTTCACAAATGGTCTACATAATGTTTAATATCATTTTCGTAGAATGTTTGGCCTAAGTGATGCAAAGTCGTACAATATTTCTCGAGTTCTCGATAATTTTACAAGTCATCAAAAATCTTCTCTTTTGTATTGTTTGTATTATACCTGTCGGTGTTGACAAAGTTAGGATTATGTGTTCACTATCCACATCCAATGGTACAGGTCATAAAAGAGCATGCTTTTTTTTTTCAGGAGTGTTGAATGCTACAAATCCTTATTTCAATTTAGGTTCAAATCAAACTTTCTTCTAAGAGGATTTTACCCGTGACACAAATCACTATTCTCCACAATCGTTTCACAACCTATTTCTACGATTATTGTAATAGCATCATCTTCTTTCCTGTTGTGTAGATTTTGACAGTGCAAATGGAGAAAATATGGTATGTGAAATCAAGCAATTCATTTGAAAATCATCGGATTATAAACAGCTATGATAATTTAGTCACCTTTTTCCATCTATCAGCTTCGCGGCTCCCCCTATAAGGTCAACGTCATTGGGGCATCGTACCCCAGTCGAGTTGTGGTCAATGGAGAAGGCTTGAGAGGAGGACTTCTGGGACAAAATCTTGATTTCCGTATCGACACCCGTAAAGCAGGCCCTGGTAAGATGCAGTGCCAATTATTTTCATTGCATGTTAGGATTAGGGATTACTTTCAGAAATAATGTTCTATATGAAGAATGGGTAATGCACTTTGTTCTTGCACAATAAATATGTAAAGTGCTTTCTTCATTCTGAAAAGAAATGTATTTAATAAAATTATTTTTAATAATAAATATCAAGTTAAGTTTTCGTTGGAATCTATATCTTTGATCAAGGTTCAACTGATTCGATCGATTGATAGCGTACACAGTTTTATTTGTGGGAGAATTAATGCTGTTTATGTGTATCGTAGGTGACATTGATATTAAAAATAGATCATTAAATATCATCAATTGAAATTATTGCTTCTTTTTTTACAGAGGGCTGATTGGGTACACAATACACTTCAATTTTATTATGTGCTTTGATTTGTTTAATGTTTGAATTTGGCTGATGTTTGATAATTTCTGATTAATGGATGATAATTCAATGCTCTATTGCAGGTCCACAGTATATTTCCATTATTTCCATTTGCATTCTTTATTTTGATACAGGAAAATCTTTGATTAAATCACAGACAATTATTTTGTCTTCCTATTGACCTTTCACCACTCAAAACATTTTCCTTCGGTATACTATCTTTTCCAAGAAAATAGTTTGTGGTTTTCATCTGCATTTCCTCCAAACTTCTTTTCCAAGTCATGTTGATAGCTGTGTATTTTCTACCAGCTGTTACTGACTTCAACAATTAGAACATTGTTTCCTGGACTTTTTCCCTCTAACTGTATTTTGTGTTATTCATATTTCCATCAATATTCTGAACTCCTTTTATATGTTTGTATATATAAATTGATTCGTCTGTCACCTAACTTAGAAATTCTCTCAAAATAATATGATCTCGATATACCATTATGTGTTTTTCAAACTATTAAACAGGTCAAATGTCAAAATGAAGGAAATGGGGAAAAAAATTCAGCATAGAAGAAAAAATAATGAATGAATTGATAGACATGATTTTTCATCTTCTCTATGGTGGGTCCTGAAAATAATGTAAAAAAAAAAATCCTTTTTTTTTCATCACAGATACAGTTTCTTACTATCCTGTAATTACAAAATGGTTTCTGTCGATAATTTACACCATTTTGACATTAGGCCCTTTCCAAATGTTGTCACACATTCCCTGGTATTATTCTTATGGTTTTGGTCAATCTATACATTTATCCTTCTCACTAATCTTTAGGTTAAATAAATAAATAAATTACTGATCATTATTTGTCTGTGTGTCCATATATAAATGTAATTGTTTCGTGTTGACCTGTGAACTTTTTCATTATACAGGTACCGCTCAAGGGTGAGAAAGAGTTAGATTATGAAAAGTTTATTTCATTGTTAGTTGATTGCAATACATGTATTGCCTTTTTTTTTCCTTTTGTGTTGGGAAAAAAAAGAGGAAAGAATGAAAAGAAAATCAACCATCTCATACGTTTTATTTTCCAAACCAACTAACATTTGATTTTAGGTGAGTTGACTGCCTACTGCATGGGCCCATCTCAGGTAGCCTACTGTGAGCTGAGTGACCATCATGATGGGACTTACAAACTTGCCGTCAGGGCACAGGAAGTCGGCAGGCACGTTTTGCAAATCAAATATGGCGGAGAACATGTGCAAGGTGAGTCCCGATGATTTTTTTCATTATTTTTCATCTACACTTGAAAGCATGTATATCCTTTCGAATAATGGGCTTAATATCTGAGGTGATTCTGTGCCACTGTCTCGGATTCAAGTCTCAGTAGAACCCAAACTTTTCTTTCTTGTGTTCATATAGGAGTGGAATGACAGTGTCCTGATTAACGCTCAGATAGAGCATTTTAGCCTTGCAAAAGTCACATCCCCTGTTTCCACTAGATGTGTGGATTTCTCAAATTTCATTTAGTCATGAATATGCTCATTCCGATATATGGGAATATTGTAGTCAAAGATTCAACTTGTGCTCATGCTGATATAGAACCTTTAAGTAGTGAGAGAGTTAAACTGAAATCTGAAAATTCCATACAACTTTCCCAACTGCTAAATGTGCTATAATCGAAGATTCATATTATTTGTTATTTGTTGTCATATTAAAAGTTAAATTTGTTCCAATCTCTGTTGTTATATTTTATTTTAAATTTGCAATGTTATCTTTCACTTGAACCAAAATGAAAGAGAGAAAAATAATAATGTCAAAATTGATATTTCAAGCATTGTATAATGATCGCCAGTGATGCATTGCTTTTAAAAGTTTAAAATACAACGTAGATTAGTTCAAATACCGTTAATTACTTTCTTTGATTTTGATTAATGAGTTTTCTGTTTTCCTTGGGCTTTTCCAGGAAGTCCTTTCTCCTTTAAAGTGTCGGCTCAGCCGGACGCCAGCAAGGTGAGGGTGAGTGGACCTGGGGTGGAACACGGACTTCTGGCCAACTTCCAGAGCCAGTTTGTTGTGGAGACAAAGGGTGCAGGGGCTGGCCAGCTGACAGTCCGTATCAGGGGTCCCAGAGGTGAGAAGTCTTTCATGGTACACAATGTATGATAATATTAGATGTCTGGCCACGTGACGCAGCCCACAGATGCTTGCCAAAACCATACTCTTTCCTGTGCAGTGTCATTTAAATTGAATCCCACTTCTGACACTATGTAATAATATGAACTAAACTGTTATGATACGAAACGAAACTATAATAGATTTTGTTTGGTACAAGAATTTTTTTTTTTAGGATCAAGACGGGAAATAGGAAATTAAATTATTATTAATTATATGAGTCATTTTGAGGGTCGAAATCTTTTGGGTATGAGAATATAATGTGCCTTAGAGTTATTAGAGATATAGATAGCTGTGTTTGTGATGATACTGGTAATGATAATCTATCATTAATGTGGAATCATGGTAGTATTTTTACATTGGGGCTACGTATTTGTTTCATTATCCCACTTCATTAATCTCTGTCATGTTGGAGGGATCTTAAAGCTGCCAGGTCTTGAGTTGCCTTTAATTGATGAGGTATTAATAGACATTGTTGATTTAAAGGTGGTGTTTCTCTTTGTGAATATAGCTTGTTGAATTGGATAGTATAGTATATACCTGTTTGGTTGCCACATCTCAATTAATCTGTTCGCATTTATCATTTTGAAAACCTCAGTCATGTGCCCCCATATTCTTGTATATCATCAATGTCATTCCATAATTGTATAAGTACAAATTTTCGGATTTTCAGTTTAACACACCAGAGTAAACTTTATTGATTGTTTATGAAAAATAAAATTGCTTTATAGAAATATACCAAAAATAGTTTGATTTTTGATAAATATGCTATAAGTCACTTTCATTAAAGTTAACTTTGGTGTGAAAAAGCAAAAGTCAAAATATTTGTATATGTACCTATACTTTTATAGAACGACACTGGTGATATGTGAGTATTGGGAGTTTAAGCTTTCTAAGGTGGATTTTCACAAAACGCAATCAAGGAAAATCTAACAGGTGACCCTATTTTTGGAAAGCAAAATAACATAATAATTACCGTAAATTAAATTTGCAGGTGCCTTCCAAGTGGAGATGTACAGAGAGAGTCAAAAAGATCGCACAATCCTTTGTCGCTACTACCCAACTGTCACAGGTCTCTATGTCATTAACGTCAGGTAAAATTATATGTAATTTTTCATGTTTTTCCAATTATTAGTTGAAGAGATCTTAGGAGGAGTTCTGTTGTATTTTTCCTTCCTTTTTACAAAATCTTTTTACCATGGCAGTCCTGTTTGGGAGATTCACTCAAAGAACCCAAAGAAACAATCAAAAACGGAAATAAAACAACAAATTTAAATGAAGCGACAACAAGAACAACAAACCCGCTGCAAATAAACTACTCATGTGAACACATGTACACCCTTTTCTCCTTTCTGAACCCCCACTCCCCAACAAAAAGAGAATATCTTAAAATAAAAGAAAGAATAGTAAACAAGAAATAAAAAGCCTTATCTAAACAAGAATAAGAGAGAAACAAAAAATGAAGAACAAAACATGAGCAAAATCCAGCCTCAAACACCCCAAGTACAAGTACAAGGTTTCATGTATTTTTTAATAAATAATCTTACGGAATGATGAGAGAAAATGCAGCTGTCTCATTTCTTCAATCTTTGCATTGCAGATGGTCTGGCATCGATGTTCCTGGCTCTCCTTTCCATGTCAACATCCTCGACACCCAGCAGGAATTGGAACAAATTCTCAATGAGCAGAGTCTGATGGCCAATGGACACCACCCAAACTTCCACAACATTAGTAGCAACAGTATCAACCACAACCGCAACTCTCACAATTTTCACCAAACGAGCCACGTCAACCACCACAACACAAGCCGAAACAGCGGCTACTACCAGTGGCATGACTGAGTTTAGCAAATCAAATGAGAAAAGGAATTTCAACACCAAATTTGTGATTTAAATTGATTTAGCTTTTTTTTTTTTATATTCAAATTATCTTATTAAAATTGAATGTACGATACGTTTTTCTTGTTTTCATGGAGGGTTGGGTGTCTTTGTCTTTGTTTTTCTTAGCTGTATGTTTATACAGCTTGTCTATGGGAAAGGCGAACTCAACATTCCCTTACGTATGTCAAGAAAATATTTTTTCAAGAAGATACAGTACGCCTATTTGAAAGACGAACTCAACATTCCATTATATATGTCAAGATAGAAGAACTTGCTTCATTTCATTTTTTCCTGTATTTTTTCAACAAGAACAAAAACATCTAAGAAACTCTTCATTGTTTCAAACATTCCATGACAAAATTTGACAAAGTTGATTATGATACATTGTGTAAAGATGGAAATAATAAAACTATCAACTTTATCTCAAAATGTATACTATTGAATCCGAAACTCTCTTTTTTGCCAAAATCAACCAAAACACGATTTTTTTTTCCTTGCTCGCCTTATAAAATTTCTGTAGACTTATAACTTAGGTGTCGTTAGTAATGTCCCAACCGAGTCAGATGTGTTGCAATCCTTGCACATAATCCCCCTACAAAATCAAAACATTTTTACTAGATTTATAAGATCCTTCATTTTCAATAATGATGATAGAATGGGCATTTATAAAGTGGACTTATCTCTTTCAAAGAACAAGCTCATGGCACTTATTATAAACCTTTAGTGCCATCAATGAAAATGCCACCAATGATTTTGAAAAACAAACATTCCAAGGTAATATCACCTGTTCACCTGTCGCCTCACCGTGGTCGATGGTAGGCGCTGCACTCCATGACACAGTCAGGGTAATAAGTGGAGCTTCTCATTGTGTTGATCTTTCAGAAGAGAAAAAGAAAGATACAAAAAATGAGAAGATACATTGCATATTAATATTGTCAAGGAATGAAGTCTGTGTCAGATTATTTTATCCTACAGCCTGGCACTGTGTTGGAGAGAGAAAAAGAAGTGTTTCTTTACGCTTTTAACAATATTCCTACATTCCATCATGAAATAAAGTTTACGACAATTTTCTAAACTATGGCAATGATCAATATTGAAGGTGGCATAAAACCTTCTGAAACAGGTGTATTGCAGTTAGAAAGGGTTTATGGCGTTTAAATTTGTCCCCCATTGTTTATGGAATGTCATTTATTCATTTAATCATATCAACATTTGTCTTACACAATTTGCAATATTTATGATGATAAAAAGATCAAATTAGATAAAGTTGTGAGAGCTTTTTTGTTTTGTTTTATTGGGGTTTTTTCTTTGAAAGATATTGAATGTTATCCCCAATGCCTATCATTTGTTCAATTTATTAAATGACTAAATGATTATCACTGTTTCAGTTGTCCTGTTATATATTTAATTTCTTTTCCTGACTCTTGTTACACTGTCTATTAAGGTATCTTCTGTCCTTTCTCTTTCACACATATATATTATATCTTTTTCCTCCCCTGAGTGCATTATTTCATGGCTGAATTGTCTTGAAAGTATTTTTTGAATAATGGAATAGTAGATATTACTTTAATATTATTGTAATAGATATAAAATCATTCTTTATAGTTGGATAAATGTATTTTTTTCTCTGTCCTTTTGCATTTAAAACAAAAGCAATATACAAAAAAAAATACATATCCATGTTAAAGAGTGTAATGACATCATCTATATTTTGTCTCTCCAACTCATTAATATGCTTTTCACTTTTCAAATGGTTGAATTTTAAACTGCTGCCAATTTTACCTTAAAATCATACAATTTCTGTGTTGTTGTTTTTTTTGTTTTTTCTGTTTTTGTTTTGTTTGAGCTCGGCATGAGCTGTATGATTTTCATTGAATGTCAACATAAAGACCAATTAGATTGGTCTCCCAATCACTTGCCTTTCTCCAAGTGTATAAATTCAAAAGTTGACTGTAATTTTCTCCCAGCTGAAATATTTTTCTATGCTGGGTTGTACATTTTGTTCCAATAAAATCCATTTTCCCAATAGAATATATTACTCTCTGTGATACATACAATTTAAACAGACTTTTTGTTGTTGTTTTTGTTGATGTAGATGTATGTTGCTGACTTAAAGATCATTTTTGATTATTTTGTTGCAGTAGCTATTTCTGTTGCTTCAGTGTGTAGTTTATTTTTGGTTTCCTTTTATTCTCTGAAGATTTTGTTGTATTTTTATTTATTTATTTTTTTTGTGTTGAGTTTTTGGAAAGGGTAAGGCGACTTACTGTCAATGAATTATTTCATTGTGCGACTGTCTCAATTCGCTTTAAGCTGAAAGGTCTCTTCTACTTTTGTCTCTTTTTATATGGGTGTGGCCCATTTGTTGGTGGGGGTTTTTTGTGTTTTGTTTTGTTTTGTTTTGTTTTGTTTGTTTTTATATTTTTTTTTTAATTTTTTTATTTATTTATTTATTTTGTTTTTTTATTTATTTATTTATTTTTTATTTTATTTTATTTTATTTTTTTTTTTTTTTTTTTGGGGGGGGGGGTTGTTTTTTTTTTGTAGTGGAACAAATATTCCACCTTTTCCATGTAATAGTAATAAGAGAATTTTTCATATCTCTTTGTCCTCTTTGGCATGTAATTTTTTATATTGTTTTATTTTTGCAGGAGATAGATAGACAAAAGGTTTTTTGTTTTCATGTGAATAAAAGAAAACTTAATTCATTTGTTACATTATGCAGGAGATGTCTAACTTCCAGCTGTCTTTTTGATAAAGAGAAAAGTTGATGTATCGTCAAATTTTGTGCATTATTTGTTGTTTTTTGTTTTGTTTTAGTTTCTTGTAGTTTTTTTTTTCATTTATCATTTATCATTTATCATTTTTGTTTTTTGGTAGAAGTAAAAAACTTTTGCACTTAGTGTTTCTATGATGCCATCAATTTTTAACATGACATTGTAGTTCAGTAGCGATCAACTGATTTTTGTAGATAATAAATCAGCGATAAAAAAAAAAAAGAAAATTGAAAAAGTTTCCTGTATATTATTGGGTGATTGGTTAAACAATGAGTAGCTTGGACTGCATTCCATTTGTCAATTCTCAATAGCCAGTGAATGGATATTCTAATATGCTTAGAAAGAAGTAAAGAAGAATGATGTTCTTTTATACATATTTATCACAATAATTTTCACACAATGCTTGTATACTTCTATGTGAGGCATTTAAAGCCAAGGAAAGGACAGCAACCAAAACAACAAACAACAAAATGATGATCAAAAGACAATTGCATTTTCCTTCAAATGCTTCTCATCTTGTGCAGTCCCATTTTTTAAATTTTGAATTTTCTTTTTCGACTGTCAATCAACAATCTGACTTTTTTGCCATGTTTTCATTTTTGTTACTTTTCATTCATTTCCCTTGTATAAGAATTATGTCTGTTTTATTTACTTATTAAATTTTCGATATTATTCTTACCTACCATAATTGTTTGAAATCATTCCCCGACATTACAATATGACCTTTTTCCCAGTACTTAACACACTCGGAGTGACGTGAGTGATCCATAGGCTTACAGTTGTTTTCTTTATCACGATGTAAAAGTGAATGATTTTTCCATTTTTTATTTTTTTTATTTATGTGAAGAATAATTAATATTTTTATACAAAGTTTATATATAATACATATATATGTTATATATACAATTCACTCATAATATTCATGTATGGGATCAGAGATGTTACTCATTGATTCTTCAATAAAAGTGTATTCAAATAGATTTTTTCTCCTTGCTTGTACATGTTTTTGTTAACCACTCTCATGTGCCTGCTCCTGGTTTGATAGGATTGTTAGTTATGTTGCAAGGATTGTCCATTGGATCGGAAGCTCATTTAATTATGTCTTTAAGTAGATCATTGTCCATCCTGGAAGAATATCTGCAAAAGAAATGCCATCACGACAGTCAAAATTATGGGTTTAATGAGAGTGGCAAACTCTTAAAGAGCATGACAGTACCAGGTCATGAGAGAAGAGAATTAACCTGAACAGGTGTTTCGGCCTTGAACTTCTGACACCTTAAGGAGACCAGGCCACACTAGGTTGATGAATCCCAACACCCGAAGACTGCCTTTTGATGATGATGATGATGAAAACGAATCCAAATTCTGATACAAACCAGATTGAAGAGAGTGCTGAGTTTGGTTTAAATGACTATCATCCCTCTCCATTTTGCACACCTTGTAAGTTACCTGAGCTGCCTGAAATCTAGCAAGTAGGGACAGAGATGGAATTAAAAATGTCCTGAGAACTTAAAAATTTTCTCAATCTCTTCACACAAACTTTCAGATTTTGAAACTTTCTAAAACAACTACAATGCATCTGAGTCTTCCATGTTGTCAATGTAAGATAAATTGTAGTCTTTTCAAGACTTTCAGGTCATGAGGTCTGAGTTTATTCAGTTTTTCTAAAGCATAAAGAGCTGTACATTTAATCCATCAGATTGTGGTCAATTGCAGAATGCCTTCCCAGTGGTTTGAACGTAGCAACAGAGGCAATTTTGCTTTGTCAATGAAAAACATGCATCATTTGGTGTTCAAACCTGTGACCTCCTGGTCAATAGTCCCAAATACTACTGCACTGTCACAGCATCCCATTAATGTAAGGTAATTAAAAAATAATAAATAATAAGATTCCAGAGATAATCACAAGACAATTAGTGGTGAATTTTAATCATTCTCCAGCATCTAAGAAAACTAAAATGAAAATCACATGAGGACAGGGAGCAAAATATTCACATTTTTATTTTACCTCAACCAACAGTATTCCACAGTGTAGAATGTGGAAGAGTACACTCAATTCTAAACACATTAATGATAAAAAAAAACATTTTACTTTCTCTGCTTATTGTTAACTTATTTCAATACTAAAAATAAAATGAGTTTCTAAACACTGAATGCAGTTTATAAAGTTTTACAAGCTAAGCTCATCACTTCTTCTCTTATACAATGTACAGTATAGAGTCGAATAAACATAAGCTTAAAGTTGGAGGCAATTGTGTCTAGGTATGAGTTACAAAACGGTAACACCCTTAAAGCTTGTTTTAGAAATGTAACTGACGTACAAGAAAACAAATGCAAAGCCACAGACATTGGATAGAAACTTTTACAGAAAACTAAGAAACATGAATTCCCTTTATTAAATTGATAACTGTTCAACTTGTGACAATATACTAGAGGTGGTATAGAAGCACCAGGAAGAAGAAGAAGGAAGCCTGCAACAAAAACAACCAAAGTTAGTAGATTTAATTTTTTGCAACATGAGCGTCACAAATGTTAGGGAAAATTCACTTAAAGACAAAATCAACAATGTAAAAATCCTACTGATCCTGAGAACAAAATGTTCGCCATTTCATCAAATGAATGAACATAAATCATGTGACAAGACCAGACTGAAAGTCGTTAGCTGTCAAAGGAAGAGAATTCAAGATAGGAATCTATTTAAAAAAAAAACAAAAAACAAAAAAACAAAGAACACATAAAGCAAAAAAACAATGCATTGATTAGTTTACAATCTCTCAAAGCCACTTGGCACAAACCAAATATTCTTGCAAAGGAGTACTCATCAGTAATGACAAACAAAGTGTACATCGAAAATGATGGGTAAAAAAAATAAGAGCTAAGGTACATGAAATATTGTGCGATTAAAGAGAAGAATCTTTCCTCCTCCATGTTTATCTTCATTAATACAAAGAATAAACAACAACAAAAACATTATTTTTTCGATCATTTGTGACATTATTGTGAGGTTTTAGCTCATTTAGATTGCAACATTTTAACAAAATAATTTGTTTTCCAAATTTGACAGATGTTTTCTTCTATACGGTATTACATTTTATATTGAAAGCCCCGTTTCTTTCAAATCTGGTACAACTGCTATAACGTTGATGCAATTCTCTAAACACTTACATCCTCTTGATGGACTTAAGTGTTTAGAAAATTACATCGGCGATAAATAATAATTGTGAATCTTCATTTAAAATAATTATGGTGAAAATTAAGAAAATTAAAGAAGGAAAATCAATCAGATGAATCTTCCAGTTTGCATGAAACAGTCTGGTGATGAACTTGTTTTTGATAGCTTTGATTCAGGTATCGCTGCTGGTCATGAAGAGGATAATTTAAAAATGAACCACATCCCTTTGGCATAGAAAAATTGTGGAGATTTATCAGAATGTTTTAGACGATAATGATAAAGACATGTACATCTTAAAAAAGATAAGATTTTTTTTTCCATTTTCCAAACATAGTGTTATTCTTAAGATCTTAGTTTCATTCACATTTAATGGTGAAGGTGAAAATTACATTCAATAAAATGTTCCAATTAGACAAAAATATTGCATTAATTGGCAGAATATGCAAAGTTGCTGTAGGATAAAGGAGTATAAGAAAAAGAGGAAAGTAGTACTATGTTAAGTCTCTTGCTTTTATTTTCTAATATTTTCCTTTTCTTTTTTAATTTTAGTGCCCCACAGAAAAATAAACGGTACATCATCTAAATGCTAACAGCAAATAGCATAACTTTAAAAACAGACATGAAATATGGTAAAATTTACATAACATATTTTCTGACATAGCAAATTTTAGTTGAATTATAATATTTTTTTCATTTTTGGAATTTTCCTTTCAAATTAAAACTATCAAATATGTGCTATTTACTTAAACAACAATATGATCATAAAGAGTTGGTCTATATACAAATGATGGTACATGAAAACATCCTTCCCATCTAAAAATCGATTTAAAAGAAGAAAAAAAAACAACCCTTAACCAGCATCAAATTCTATCATCCAATTTGAAATATATTCACTAAAACTACAAAATTGTTATCCAGAAAGAAGGTCTTTTTTCTATATAAGAATGAATTTTATTTTTAAAGTTTTATACATGATTGTATCTGATTAAACATTAGGCATGGGAAATTTCTTATATCTGCTTCCTCGCTGTGGATTGGAGAGGTTTCGCTTTATAAACATTCCTTCATCATCTTGGGTCTTCTTCTTGGTCTTCTTGGGTTTTCTCTTTGTGACATGTTGGTTCAGATCATCTGAAGGCTGTAGATTTAAATTAATATTCTGTTAAGTAATCAAATCTTACTATATGAAACAAAGAACACATATGAGTAGAGGTTTCTTTTGCTTCGTTTTGTTTTTTGTTTTTTTGTTTTTGCTTTATCCTATTAATTAGAACTTGATTAAGTGTGAGACTGAATTAAAAGAATATGTTCTTTTAAATAAGTAGTCTATGTTCCTTTGAAGTTATTGCAAAGTATTCTTCTACTAACATTTTCATTCTTAGCTATTGACAAGTTCTTCAGACGGATTTTTATTCTTCACACAAACAGACAAGTCATTTCTCTTTTCAACTTACCACACTCATTTGCATATTTTCCAGCTGTGAGTTGAGGTAACCAATCTCTCTTCTGTATTGATCCAATTGTGCCTCTAACTTCTCCCTCTTTAATCTCTCATAGTCCAACTGTGCATCTAACTCATTGATTGTGCTGAGACAAAGAAGAATTTGAAAATTCAACAACTTGATATAAGAATGTGGATACTCATCGCAAAACTTATTGATGAAGCTAACCGATATTTGTTAGACGTCTCTTGTGCATACCAAGTTCCACAATTGCAAAGGATCGATAAAGAAAAAAAAATCTCTCTCTCTCTCTCTCTATCTCTCTCTATCTCTCTCTCTCTCTCTCTCTCTCTCTCTCTCTCTCTCTCTCTCTCT
>JBCJKF010128674.1:0-10117 GCA_039654545.1 Plocamopherus ceylonicus | reverse complement strand
TTAATTGGAATGTAAAGCGCTTTGAGCTTGCCTTGTCGCGGGGTGAGGCGCTATATAAAAATTATATATTATTATTAATCCCCGAAGGCAAGTTTGTTATTTGTTGTTTTTTTTTTTACCGGAAACCGAGCGTCAGCCGCAGAGTAGAGAAGTGCCGCAAACTGAAGCAATTAGTATAAATAACCTTGCCAAAGCATTAAACGCCAATAAACGCTGACTTTTTTTCTTAAGCGGACCATGCAAGTGGTCACCCATCTGAACAGTGACCATGGCCAACGCAGCTTGACTCAACTCATTATCGATTTCTGCTCACCCCTGAGTCACCAATGCCACTGATCTTCTAAAAGAGGATTCATCATGATCTAAAACATTCAACCTCGAGACAGCCTTACTTGAATTTTTTCCGCTGACATGAGTTTGTTTTCCAACACTTTGTCTATGTAAAGGGCATTAGAAAGCAATTTAATGTGTACCCACAATATATTGTAATAAATATACTTTGTATTTAAGACCTCTACTCTACTTCATTTCTCTTTCTTAAAATGTGCTCTCCTATAATGGCATTAAATATAGTCTAAGCCTGCTATGAAACTACTCAAAAACACTCCTTTTAAAGAGAGGTCTTTGGGTAGTGCAATCTAGGGCAGCAAATCAAGAACAAATTTTATGACAGCTTTTATGACGGTGATGAGAGTGTTAAATTAAAGTAAAATCAAATCACAATGTTTTCCTGTCTAAACATACCAAAACTCAGCTACAAAGGTAATTTAAATGATCCCATGAAAGGACAAATTAGTCATAAACCAAAAGGACAATGATGTGAAAAGTTCTCACAAAGATAATTTATCTTAGACAATTTCCAGACAGTTGCCTTTTTGCATCACTTCGATACACAACAGCACACATCCAAAAAACAGGTAGCTGAAATGGAAGTGGGTTGTTTTGGGTTTGTTTTTTGTTTTTACTACAGGAGGCATAATGAATAATTCCAAATCTTTTCATAACTTAAAATTATAAAATAAATTCAGAACTTTTTCAATCTTCAAACCTGTCATGATTTGATCGTGATAATTGTACTCACAACAACCAGTGCTTGGTGCACAGACTCTAAAAAATAAAGACAGAGTTTTCTCTCTTAAAATCACAATGGCTGCTCGCTTAGACTTGTTTGCTGCTGTCTACTGATGTTACATATTTATTGTGTAATTATAACAAAACCCACTAATAAAGTAATAATAAATGTAATAGGTACTATATATATATATATATATTTCTACTGCAGCTGCAGCCAGTTTCATAAACATTTCGTATGAACGGATATTTTTTTCTTACGAAGAAATGAACGAATTTCGTTCGACAGTGTCATAAAAATGTCGTACGCAAACTTTCTTCGTTCGAACAAATTCGCTCTATTCTACATTCGTTTACAAAATCAAACAAAGATGGCGGCCACAGACTCTCTTCCAGCTCAAAAGTAAAAGGCAAACTGGACCTCCACCGAGATTGAAATCCTCATCCATGTGAAGGTCAGTCACAATCTACTCATATTATGCTACTAAGTTTTTGTTAATGTACTCTTGATCTATGCCCTCGTACCACAGAAACCTCCTATATCTATACCTAGTTTTATAATATGGCAAATAAGGATTTAGATTTAGATCTAGATCTATAGATCTATAACCTAGACTAGCTTGACAAGATGATTTAGGTCTAGATCTAGATCTAGTAGCCTGGGGATTTAGCTCTAATCTAGATCTAGATCTATAATTTCGTCCTCCGAGGATTCTGACCTAAATCTAGGTCTATATCATGAAGGCCTACATTTCATAAATATATAGGCCTACATGTAATACAAGAATAAGGAAAGATATTTTATACTTGAATAACGTGATAATGAATTCATTGTGTTGGTACTATATGGTACATGCTCTCCTTATAGTGCTAAGTTTGGCACTGTCATGAAATTTATTGAAACTGTAAATTACAATTGATAACATATTCTAAAAACAATTCTCTAAGCCATGCATTCAAAATACCACTTTAGACCTCTTGAGATTTAAAGTACATGTATGTTTATCTGCATCTTTTTATCTTCCAGCCTGTTGTGCCCAGAGACTGGTTGTGTCATGACAACAGAGAGTACCGTACCACTTCCTTGACAGAGGAGTTCGACCCTAGCCCAACCTTACCCAAGAGGTTTAAGTAGCAGTCAGCAACTGAAAGACTGGTTCAAATTAAGGAGAGAACTTTGATTATAAAGTATAAAGGAAAAGAAGCTTGATTTGGCTGAGCAAAAGGTGGAGCTTCTGAAGCTGATGGTTTCAAGGCACAAAGAACTTCTTGACTAAATAAAAAAAAGCATAAAACCTAAAATATTGTCAAAAACTTCAGGTTCAGTTGTGTGTGTGTATGTGTGTGCGTGCCTGTGTGTGTGTGATGTGTCTCTTAACACTCCTTATCTTCGATGAGATTTAAAGATTGATCCCGTGTGCCATGCAAGTTCGATTATGTTGGTTTTGGTTTCATTCCTAGGCGACAACGTGGTAGTCTATAACGAGATACATGTACATTAGCTATTGTTTAAAAGCAAAAGGATCTAGACGGTCTTTCAATTTATTGCCACAGTAGTCGCCACTTTGATTTGCTTTTGTTCGTGCGACAGCTATTTGGATGTCTTCGATATTTTTCATAGATTTTTCAAAAATCTTTATGAAACCCAAATTTTTGTGTAGCATGAAGTTCTTATGAAGAAATTTTTTCAACGAAGCTTTATGAAACCGGCCACTGATGCCTAGACTTATATATATTGTGGTCACAGTGGCACAAATAATTGCGTTTTGGGCTGACAACTGAAAGGTTGGTGGTTCAAACCCCGTATGGGGCGTTGTGATTTAACCCTTGGGCAAGGTTATTTACACTAATTGCCCCCGTTTGCGGTGCTGCTCTTGCGGCCGACGCTCGGTTTTTGGTTAAAAAAAAAAATCAAAAGACCAATTGCACCCCGGGGATGATTCGAGTGGAAATTTATTTATTTTATTTATTTAATTCCTGAAACTTTAGTAAAACTGACATAGAGTGGAAAACATAAAAGGCTCTAAGTCTTAATATCAGCTTCAAGTGCTATCATTCTGTGGCGGAAATACATAAAACTAAAACAAAATAACAACCACACTCCTCCCCAACTAAAAAAAAATATTTGGATAGATCAAAAACATTAAATACCATCATTTGGCTATAACTTCAGCTACTTCGATCTGCAGTAGCTATTTAATAAAATCACCTGAATGCTTTGTAAATCTTCCGGTCTCGTTTTAACATAAAGCAGAACACTTTCAAGAAAAAGACAGTAAAACAGAAAATAAACCAATAATTGTGATTTTCATACTTAAGAGGTTCATGAAAGAAGAGAACCAGAATGAAAAGCAGAGAAAAAGCTAGAAACAAGAGGCAAAGAACAAGATACAACAGTACATCATTGTGTTGAAATGAAATACATGTAATCATATTAAAACAAAACAATAAACCTTCCTATACCCCCCCCAAAAAAAAACAACAAAAAAACCCCCAAAAAACAACAACAAAAAACAAAACAAAAACAAAACCCAACAACAAACAAACAAAACAAAAAAGCCCCACAAAACAAAACATTTTCAGGATGCTACCGAGGGAAACATTTATTCTTTATGAATGTAACATTAAACAGAGTAATAATGTCAAGTCTTCACCAATAATAAAATACAAAATATTTTTATCTCAATGAAACAAAAAAGGGAGAGAAAAACTGAATATATATAATATATTATATTTCATTGCAATCTAACAACATAAATTTGCATGATTATCATATCAAACTGTCAAAAGCCACATCAAGCAGACAGCTCGAAACAAATTATGTCATGTATGCCTGTTATCTCTTACTATAGTTTGCCCACTGCAGAGGCCATCTGCCATGAAACCCCCTTCTAGTGTAAAATTCAACAATACAACCTGAATATAAGTAGAGTATAACTCTGTCCTATTCATGAAACCTGACATCTTACCCTAAAAATTATAAGCTAACAAGCGTAGTGCATTATGCTGGAAAAAAAAGGCGGGGTGGGGGTTCCAGTTGTTCAACAATATATATTGATTCAGATAAACTGTAACAGATTTTAATGTCACTTTTGTTCTCAGCACACCCCATTAAAAATTGTTGTAAGATCAGATCAGACAGCTGTGTGGTTCAGCACAAAATACAATTAGCATTCTATTTATTCTGCACACACAACAATGAATCTGAGAAGAACTTAAAAAATATTACAGATGTAGATTTCGCGACTCTAGATAATATGATATTATGGCAATTCAACAATGAATTTTGAGCAAAATAAGGTATAAACAAGACAGTGGAACTATTTGATTGACGCATTTCATGATGTGGAATTTTATGTGGTGTAAAAAGATCTTTTAGTTGCAGACGCTCCAGTTGTTTCCTAATGTGTGACAGCAGAAGCTGTAGAAGTGAGCCGAACTTTATTCAACTCTCTATCACTGGAATGCTTGTTGCCATTGTCAACATATTTGACATGCAGGCATGTCTGTTTTGTCACTTTCTTTCTTTCTTTATCCACATTTAATAAAACATGTTAACACTCTCTATACCATTGCTTTTATTCTTCCGACTTACAATCTGCTTTACAACAAGGATGTGCTGTTTCATATTGTAAAGCTGGAGTGCAATTTACCATCTTAAAAATACCTCCTCACCTTTAACCTAACTCATCTCTCAAGAAAAACCAAACTGTTTCAACTGTCCCTAACTGTTAACTACAGGAGCTATACCAAGGATACGGAAAGATGCCATTGTCCAGCCCATATCTAAAAAAAGGAAAAGGAAACAAAGCACAAAATTATCACCAGATCTCACTTACATGCATATTATGTTGTAAACTTCTCAAACATATTGAGAGATCATCTCTAAAAGAACACATTGAGACAATCTCCTTCACAATGCCCAACACGGTTTTTGAAAAAAGAGATCTAGAGTAATAGTAACCCAACTGATTTCCATTTCACACAATCTTTCCAATAGCATTGACAAAGGACAAACAGATGTCACTCTGCTTGATTTCTCAAAAGCGCTTGACAAGGTTCCTCACAACCTAAGATGCTTATCGCCAAACTGCATAATATTGGTATAACAGGTGACACCCTGAAATGGATCACTGCATTCCTTGGTGAGAGGACACAACAGTGGGAGGCGTGCCCAGGGGCTATATATAGCAATTTACAGACAAATATCAACAGTAGAAGACTGAAAAGCTCTAAATGACGACCTAAGAAAACTTCAGATGGAATTCAACATTGTAAAATGTAACATCTTACAAAGACAAATAAAAGATCACCAATAATCCACGAATACCAGCTTCACGGACAAAATCTGCAATGTGTGAAATCAGCGAAATATCTTGGCCTGGAATTTACCACCAATATGAATTGAAAAATGCACATAGAGCAAATGACGTTGAAAGCCAACAAAGGCAGCGCATTCATCTACGGAAACGTGAAAGGTTGCTCAGCTCAAACCCAAGCACTGGCATACAAGACTACAGCAAGACCCATTCTAGAATATGAATATGGTAGTCCAATTTGAGACCCACACCACAAATCAAAGATATATATAAATGATCAAAAAATGTCATTAACATCAAAGAGCTGTGAGACGTATAACAAGTACAAACTCAGTGTCTGCCTTGATCTTAACAGAGAAGCTATAGTAGGTCTAGGAAACCCTAAAAAACGTAGACAGAAAGACAAAATCACTCTCTTTCACAAAATCTACAACAAGAAAGTAGCTTTGAATTACCACCAAACGCACAAACAATCCATTGAACAACAAGACAACATCAAGCCAAACTTTCAATACCCTCTGCTAGAACAGACAACCACCACTACTCCTTCTTTCCTTCCACAATGCCAAAACAAGTTGCTGAGACATCTTGTCAGAAAATACTCGACCGTTTCATGAAATGTTGGATCTAGGGCCCTACAGCAAGACCCATTTAAGAATATGAATATGGTAGTCCAATTTGAGACCCACACCACAAATCAAAGATATATATAAATGATCAAAAAATGTCATTAACATCAAAGAGCTGTGAGACGTATAACAAGTACAAACTCAGTGTCTGCCTTGATCTTAACAGAGAAGCTATAGTAGGTCTAGGAAACCCTAAAAAACGTAGACAGAAAGACAAAATCACTCTCTTTCACAAAATCTACAACAAGAAAGTAGCTTTGAATTACCACCAAACGCACAAACAATCCATTGAACAACAAGACAACATCAAGCCAAATTTCAATACCCTCTGCTAGAACAGACAACCACCACTACTCCTTCTTTCCTTCCACAATACCAAAACAAGTTGCTGAGACACCTTGTCAGAAAATACTCGACCGGTTCATGAAATGTTGGATCTAGGGCCCTATGTAACCTGTGGAGGAATCCTCCAACTGCGAGGTTACCACAGCACAGCTAATTGACAAGCTCTGGGCTATAGATTCTAGATTTAGAGATCTTGATTTATCTAGATCATGGACATAATCTATGTAGACTTGGTTCGTATTCAAATCTGTGGTATCAATTGGTGGCCATGTTCGTGTGGGGTGAGGATCGGAATTCCCCGATGAGTGATTAGTCATAATAAGGTTAGTTCTAGATTCCGTCAGGCAGCCCCGATGTATTAAGAGCATCTGAATTTTTGTCTATTACTCCAACTAGATCTAGATTACATTTCGTTTCACCCCTTTTATCCATATGAAAATTGCGGCCTCGTGGGACCATTGGGTTTGCCTGCAAGAAACGAAGCAAAAGAGAGTTTTTGCCTAACCTTGTACATAATCTAGAACCCTATACTATATGAAAGCTCAGTGGACAGGGCAGCTTAAGGTCAGAGGTTCGATCCCCGGTTGTGCAGGCTTGATTTAAAATCCAAATCTTTCGGGTTTTTTCCGCCTCTTCGTCATGTGGTAGGCAGGACTAATGAGTGCCCAGTCCCATCAGAGACGGACAACAGACTAGGAGGTCCAATGTGCCTTTGCACAGGTAAAAGAACACTCAGTGATTAAAATCGAAAGGCGCAGGCCATATCGCCATCAGCCTTCACTCTGACAAAATTCGATCGATACCAAAAGCGAAAATAGATAGAGATCTAGATCTTATATTATTATGGCTGTCTTTATTGGGATCTGCTCCAGATTATATCAGGACCGGGGTCTGAACATACTGAATTATACTGAGACCCGGGTCCCAAGACAGTGCGGCCCACTTATAACAACAACAGCTACAGCCACATTCTGGTTATTATGACATCATCTCAAAGTCCTGTTTTCCCTTACATATAATTAATAATGAAAACAATGACATAGCGACGTGGAATTAGACGATTCTGCTTTTAGCGACATAACAGCATGGTCAGAATCGTCAATTTTGAATCAAAACACTGAAAACCCTAGCTTGCAACCAATAAAATTCAACGCGTCTGTGCTATCCAAGCCCTCTCGATGATAGTTTAGTTAAGTTTAACACGCAACCTGTGGGTTCCGTACATATTTGCCCTGGTAGTTTGAGACCGCCACATGCGTTGCCTTGTACGTCGACAGCCATGCTGACCTTGCTACACTACCTGCGGGTCCCATATTTCTGCCCTCTATTGAAGCCTGGAGGCTAGGCTGTGACTAGGCAGCATGTAGATGCTCTATTATTCACATCAGTTCTCGATGAAACCGTCATATTTTATCCCTTTATGGACCTAGAATCTTCAATCAACAGATCTACCAATGAATTCTTAGCATTTAGTACACATGATCATGTATAGCAATGATGTTTATGGGCTCTAAGTTTGTAAGGGATTAGGGAAGTCGGTCTGTCAACAAACATTACAAAAACCCATTGTCAATCATTGGAGATACTGGGAAATCGTGCACTGAAATGAAAAAATACCCACACTATTTCTCACTGGTCAGTTTAAAAAATAATATCTGGAGGGAATGTCCTGTTTCTTTTGTTTACTGTGTTACGGCTTGGAACCATAAAACTTTTTGAACTAGACTCCATGATAGTCTGTTTTATACAATGTACAGGGGGAAGACAATGTCATTCTCGACATCAGCAAACTGTTGCTTAAATAAGCTTTCATCAGAAAGGGTCCAGATATGATGTCTGGAGATTAGTAGTGCGAGTTCGAAGTTTTGACTCAGACAAATAGTTCATAAAATATTAACAGCATACATTGTACATAGTTGTGATTGTCCGCTATACCGTGGTGGAACTGACTAATAAAAAAAATGGAAGATACTATGCACCCGTCCTGGGCCAACCTTTAGCCTAGCGGCTATGTACCCGTCCCGTCCCGGACGGACGGCAAGCCCAGACGCTCTGTGCCCACCCCAGACAGTTAGTCTAGTGGCTCTGCACCCGTCCTAGATGGTGTAGATTGAAATTAATACCTGAGATCAAGTTTCATCTGAAATATGAACAGCATCCATCTTGTTTTGAAGTAAAGCTCTAAAATTTCATATTTGTATGTTTGATGAAAAACGAAAAGTGTTCCCTAACCAGCCAATGATCTAGATCTAGAACCATATCGGCTGCACAGTGGTTTCGGCTGCCTTGATGAAATATTGATTTTTTTCAAGTTTTCAAACCTAAAATGTCACAATTGCCACACAGATCGACTCTAACCCGTTTTTCTCAACCATTCATACCGTGGAAGCCATTTAAACAGTCATTTGGATCTAAAAAAGTTTCGAATTGATGGCCTCGCAAAATCCTTAAATCATTTGAAGCCTCTCGGGTCATGTCACCATATAAGGAATAAAAGAGAACATTTTCTGGAAATTTTACGCCGCCGGATATTTTGAGAATGATGTTGAGGCTTCTTAGAAGTTTTTCCGTGTGAATTTCTTCACTGTTTAAAACAGATTTTGTTGTTTTTACGGAGTTGGCCTGTCAGACAAACTCCTGTCCCCACTGTTTTTATGCAAGTCAAAAGGCCCAAATTATGCAAGCCAAAATCCAAAATTATGCAAAGAGCGTGAACGCCATTTTCGCATCAAAATTTTGGCAACACTGTATTCATCTAATAGCATGTAATTTGCTATATAATTATACAAGATTGTGAGAAGGTTCTCCTCTTAGAAACATTAACAAGTTTTCAAATTAGCGCTTAAAGACTTGAAATCGAACATTATTAAAGTATATATATGTATATATACATGTATACATGTATTACGCCCATGACCATAAGATATATAAGTATCGTCAAAATGTCATTAACAAATGTCCAGTGTGAAAAATGACCCAAAAAGGCCTACATTACTACCACAGAACTTGCCATAACATTGATTAACATGGTCATGGGTGTGATATAAATTCTCTTAATGCACAAAAATCATGAATGCTATGAAAATGATAATATGGAAGAAACAATGTCTGTAAAGATGATTACAAGTATTACTAGTCTACTTCAGAGTGTAATTGAGCCGAGGTCAAAAGGTGCCCAAATTTCCTAACCATCTTTGTAAAGGTGGTACCTAGCACACAAGTCAAAAAGTGTGATGTGACACACATTAAATGTATTCAAAACCTGTATATCTAATGGAAGTTAATGGGGTTTTGTTCAAAATTTCGTCTGAAAAGAAATGTTTGGAAAAATTGCTGAGAAATTGGTTGAAAAATAGGGAAAAAATGAAGCCATTACAAGCAGGTTGACTTAGTTTGATAGAATAGCTATGAAGTACAACAAATTAAGGTAATTTCTGGTTTTAAGTTAAAGAGTATACTTTAAACTTTATTTTGATAAAAAAAAATTGAAGTAAATATTACCCAATGACGTAATATTTAATTTTTTTAAATGTGTGTTATCTATGACAGGTCTTGCCATTTCCAGAAATGGATTTAGGTTGATATGTTACATTTAGCTCTTCTTCTGTGACACTTTTCTGATAAAAGTATTCATATTCTAATATGAAAATGACATTTTGAAATAAACATTGACGTGTAAATCAATGTATGGGGCATTTTAAATTTTATTGTCATTTGTCATAGATAACACACACTGTCAGATCTCTGCCTAAT
>JBCJKF010128563.1:0-10117 GCA_039654545.1 Plocamopherus ceylonicus | reverse complement strand
AAGAGTGCCGATTCGATTTTTATTTGTCGATGATCGCCGAGAAACCACATCGTTGGCTACGTCTTGGAATTTTTTTTCCCAATTAAAAATTCGAATGCCATTTTTTTTTCTGAAATGCGAGGCTTGTGCGTATTTTGGAGGGGTCGTGCGTATTGCGTATTTTTCGACGGTCGTGCGGGACAAAATACGCAAAATGCGTAACTTAGGCAGCTCTGACTATGTCTTCATCTTCTTCAGTAACTCTGAAGACTCATCATTATGTTCGTTCCAAATTTTCAGGATAGACGTGACACAGTTGTGAATCTACCCTGGATTTGGGAATGGAGAATTTTGACGGCTTTCTAGGATTTATATGTTAGTCATGGGTGGTGCTATTTTGGGCTTTGCTCATGATGGCTAGGAAAGTAGAAAAGAAACGTCTTTGTTTATATTTTACAAACAATTTATAGCATCCTTTTGATTGTTTGAGGCATGGATAATACAGTGATATGAAATTTGTTCCACCAAAAACATTTTATAAAAAAAAAACACAAAACAAAACAACAAGCCAGCTTTGCCTGTACTGAAAAGTAGATCTAGAATGAACAAAAGACATGTGAAAAGGGATCTTTCTTCTTTAGATCTAGATTCAGATAGATGGAAATGGAAATAGAAAACATCTTGGATTATACTTATGATAAATTATGCATCTGTATTAGTCCTTTCAAGCCTTTTGGCTTATAGGGCTGGAGCTTATCCTGGTTTCTGTAGCATAAAGTGGGCTGACAGATTAGATCTCACTTTCTGAATAGGATGCTAATCTATTGCAGAATACTTTCCCTGCTGAAACTGTAAGCATTTTCACCTGGTCGAGTGAAGTAACAGGGGTAAATTTTCTTTCTTAAGGAAAAAACGCACTTCCACACGGTGATTTGAACCCTTGACCTCTCGGTCCGTAGCCCTCACGCTCTAACCACAGAGCCACTACGCCCCCATCTTATGCATTTGTGGCAGACAGAATTCATCCTGGAATAATATTGACAATAACATTCTAATTCTCTCTTCATTCCCATCAATCATGACAATACTTTGTCTTTAGAGGAGAGGGTGAAAGAGGAGTTGTTGTATTGAGAATGCTGGAATGAAAGAAGATAGTATTAGTGTGAACCTTGGTGTCTCCTACAAAGTGTTTCAAATCTTGTCTTTAACATTTGTGTGATTCTTTTTATCTGAGGTTATCTGAGTCGGTAATGTGTGGGTTTGTATGAAACCATGTCCTTCTAATGTCTGTCAATTCATAAGTATATGAGATGTCAAAGCACATCACTGTACAACTCACACACAGGCAAATCACCCCTCTCTCTCTCTTTTGTCATAGGAACACTGGGACATAGCGATTAGATCAGCTAACTGCCAAAGTGAGTAAAAATGGACACATTGGTTAACAGATATCACCTCATCAACATCAATCTCTTACCTGTATTTGTGAAGAAAATCGATCACAGTGTCATTAATATTCTCTGTGTGTAAGGGATACAAGGACCAGTCAGAGAGAATTTCTCCTCCCAGTGTCAAGTTACCAACCAACCCCTGAAATAAGACAACAATTAGTTGTATAAAGATCCAATAAAAGAACACTGATCAGATCTGTGCAAATATTGGTTTGTCAGTCCACTTTATTAAACACATTAATTTATTATAAACCATGACTTTTCTTTTTATACTTTCCTCTTTATGAATAGCCCTGATATATGCTTTCACTGTTTAAGCCCTCAACCCTGGAGCACCACTATTACCCATACCTTACAGTGGTCACAGTGACACAGTCGGTTGTGCTTAGGGCTTGCAACCATAAGGTTGGTGGTTCGAAACCCATCAGGGGCATTGTGATTTAATCCTGGGGCAAGGTTATTTACACTTCTTGCCTCCGTTTGCTCTGCAGTTGACGTTGGGTTTTTGTTAAAAAACAAAAGGAAAAATTTCCCTTTGGGGGGGAAGGGGTGGGTTTTTTTTTTTTTTTTTTTTTTTTTACATTTGTACCTGTTTTATACAGTTTGTAAAAAAAGATAACTTTCAAGCTCATTACTATCATACTTCATAATATATTTTCAAATTAATTGTAAATTAATGAAATAATGAAAATCAGAATAATAACTATAAAAATAACTATATGTTTGCAAAAATGACGTGACCTGCCTGCTGCTTTACAGAAAAAGGCTGAGAAAAGCATTTGAAAAAGATGAGGGGAGTGCATGCCGCTATTCAGACTTGAGAATTTTTTATTTTTGACTTCAATAAATGCCCAATGGGCATGGAAATACATGGGGGTGGGGGTTTATTAAGAAATACACTAAAAAAACAGTAACTAAAACAAAGTATAAAACAAGAAGAATGATTGATGTGGAGCCGATTTACATGTAGACAAGTGTGCATACGAGGCTTGTCCGGAAAATACCCGTTCTTTTGCCAAAGTGCGTTTATCACTTGAATGATCAAATTGAAACTAACTGACTAAATGGTGCCACATAGCTATGTATCGATGAAATCCCCATCAAGACCGATACATTAGTTCCAACGGGGCAGAAGAGAAAAAATACCCTCCCTACAGAAAGTTCCGTCAAGACTCTTTAACCATTTTTGTGCCGCATCCACAAGTTCCTCGTCGTCATCAAATCTCCTTCCGGCAAGGTGGTGCTTGAGGGACCCAAACATATGGAAATCAGAAGGTGCTAGATCAGGATTGTGTGGTGGATGTGATGTTTCCTATTTATATTTCTTAAATTAAGCCAATCTTTTGCGACCTTGTCGTGTGTGGCATCGCATTGTCCTGTTGCAGAATAACGCCCTTCCTCAGACAACCAGGTCTTTTTCGGCGAATGGCTTCTCTGAGTCTGTCCCATGTCTCACAATTGGTGGCATCATTGCAAAACATCTAGGACAATGCTTTTTGCATCCCAAATCACCGTAGCCATGACTTTTTTCACCAAGTGACCAAGGTTTGACGCTTAAATGTTTTGACTGTAAGGGAGGATGGGTGTTTCCAAGTCATTGAGCCGTTCTTTGTTTCAGGGGTAGAGTGGTGGACCCAGGTTTTGTCTCCCATGACCATATGATTCAGAAATGTCTCACTGTAAGGGTTCCTCATTTGTGTCACCACCAGGTCACATGCTGTCGTTGCTCTCCTCCCTGTATATAAAAATCGAAGTCCAGCTGTGACTTTCAACTTTGACCAATTCTTTAGGGTGTTCGCAACCTTTACCTGGTCATAAAAAATACTTCCGATCACCGAGGAACTTCAAAATTTGTGTTCAGGGAGGGTTTTTTTTTTATTTGTTTTCAGAGACTGCAAAGGCACCTGCAATTTGTTGATTGAAAAAATTATGATTAGTTCTCAAGATTTCGGGCAAACCCGGTTATTTTCCGGACAAGCCTCGTAGAATGAATACGATTTATTCATACAACTCCACATTCAAACATGGTAGGCAAGGCAGTTTTGGAATTAAGTCAACTATTTTACATAATAATAATAAGTTAACATTTTGCCCATGGCCCCTGAACATCAACTTAAGCAGCGTCGACTGTACTCATTTTAATAGTAAAATATTCATCCCTCAAAGGCAATTGGAAAAGACTGACAATACATCAGTTCCTCACCTTGTTATTAAAGTTCATGTCTGTGCTAAATCCAACCCTGCCCTGGTTTTCCACTAGAATATCAAGCTTCTGTCCAGCAAAGCCAGTTATATTTACTTGCGTGATAATTTCTCTGTTTAGAATTCCAAAAGGCACCTGAAATATAGACAAGTTTAGGTAAATAATTAAAATGTAAGTTTGTTAAAAGGCAACAGTAATATTTGCCTTCAAGCACTGATGTGTTTGAGTCGACTTTCTGTTTGAATTTTTTAGTGTACTTTGGGAAACAAATTTCTCTGCCCATTAGAAAATTGAACATCAAGTGGGTGTAGATGGTCGATGTATTTCTTCCTGTAAAGAATAATGGCTTTTTTTTCAAACCTGTTTTGAAGTAAGTTGTCACAATGACAGCCTTTTCTTCTCCCGCCCAAACCACAACCAAAAAGTAAATAACTTAGTTTTCCATGCCATGGTAATTCGGAACTTTTACAGATGATGAAACTGTTTTGCTAATGTTTAAAGTTACATAAAGTCAATTCAGGTGAATCAGGTGCAAATTCTTTGGGCTATTGAAGAGTTCTAGGACATGCTTTTTTGGGGGTCACTCTGCATACATAAATGAATATACTATATCTTTGTGAATAGTGACTTCAGAGTTTGATCTGCCAACCATTGATATATAATATATAAACACACATTTCAAGAGCTGGGTTTATTGAGAGTTTCTTTTAATTCAAATTACAATCTTATAACATGTATCTATAACTTGTCATAATTTCAATACCATTAAAAAATCAGAATAATTTTGAGATTTAATATTCCATGAAATACCTACATAATAGAAGGGGATTAAACAGGATTTAAAAAAAAAGAAAAAAGGAAAAAAAAGAAGGAAAGAAAGAAATTAAAATCTGGACAAAAAGCTATCATTCCTCTCATTAAACACTCATAAAATAGCCTATTCAGATTATACACAATAATGCATCCCTTCTGTCTTACTTACACTGTCAACCATCACAATGGCTCTGTCCCTTACTCCCAATGAAAACAGAACTGTTGGTGTTTTGTAGTCTTTCTTTAAAATATGTCTGTACAAGATGAATCCCTTGTACTGAGAAAAGTCATGGACAATAGCAGACAAAACAAAATGGGTGTTTTGAACATTTTATAGAATTTGAAAAAAACCCAACAACAACACAAAAAAAAAAAAACAGCCAAAAAAATTGTAAAAAAAAAAAATGAAGCCCAGAAGATTGATATATTAAAAACAATCAAAGACCTATGAAATGTGAAGACTAATTTTCGTTTATAAAAAAAAAAAAAAAAAAAAAAAAGTGCAAGGGTCTTTGATGTACACATATATATCAATATTTTATCATTAATAAAATTAATTATTGCGAATATTGTAGAGAAAAGCTTTAGTTGTAGTAAGAGCACTATCTTTTTATCAAAGAAAAGGTAAGCGTTATGTTAATAAACCAATGCCTACAAATTGAATTGCTTCCATTGAAACAGGGAATTTTGATGTCTTGGGACCACCAGGTGTGAGAAAATGAAGGGCTTCTTGTATTGTGCAAACCTTTGAAGAGAAAAGCATGAAAATCCAAGAGTTCAGCACAAGTGATTTCATGTTAATACACAGCTTTGAAAACATTTGAAAATAGACTTCCTTCCCTTTTACCTCCCACTTCCCTCCTACTCACATACAAACGCCTCTCTCTTCATATTCAAAGATAAGAAAAAAAACAAAAAACAAAACCCAACTTACATTGTCTTCAAAAGCCCTCGAGGAAATCTGTGGCACTCTATTTAGTCAAAAGAGGCAAGACAAGGATGAAGGATACTTACAAATGTCATTTCCACAGGTCCGTAATTTGTTTTGTTTGTGTTTAGAGGGATAGGCATTGAAGGGAGTGGTAAGTACTGAAAAGAAAAGAAAAAGGTGTCAAAAGAAATAAATTCCAATCTTTAAACAAGAATTAAAAAAAAATAAAAATAAAAAAATGGATATCAGTTGCTTGGTAGTTCAAAGATTCCAGAAGATTTTAATATTTAAACTAGCATGCAATTCTATAATTTAATCAACAAGCGGCCCTATTCATTCAAAAGAATCCATTCTTTTCTCTCATATTATCAGTGGATAACTGTATTTAGAGGAAGGATATACTTTCATTAATAAATCAAACAACATATGTTGAGTCGTTCTAGAATAATTGTGCAGAATGCATGTATGTGTCTGTGCTTGAAGATTTGTGTATCTGTATGTGTGTGTGTGTGTTTATGCATGTAGGAGTGTATGTAGATATGCATGTGAATCTATGTAGAATATCATTATGGATATGATGGTACTACAAGATATAATAACTGAGTTTTGGTGAAGGTCGTAGCAAATTAAATTTTCCATTTCTCCAATGTCCTCTTTAGCTTTGTCGACACCTGGTATGTCCAACACAGAAGCAATGTAGCATGGCAGTAGTGCATCGGACTACGGACCAAGACAACGGATTTGAAATAACTGATGACACATACTGTAGCTTTACTTGACCTAGGTGAAAATTGGTACAGCTTTGGCTCAAACATATCTTTAATTATACAACAATCAACTTTCTTTGTTCTTTGACATACAACATGTAACAGGATGTTAACTTTGAACAAAACTTTAACTCACATAAATCATAGTGGCCCTTGAAGCCTCTTGTATCTTGGACAACCAAGTTCAGGTTTACAACTGAAGCATATATTTTCCCTGTACTTCTTTATTTTTTACCTCACAGATGAGAACCCAATAGCGAATAAAAAAAAAACCTGAAAGGCATTTCAAAGTGTGAAAAGTTGCTTAACCTTCCTTAAACAAAATTTACTTATTTCAGTACTCATCTTGCCTAACACAGCATTTTACATAAAACTGTTAAGAGGAGCACTTGAAATTACAAGTAGATATCCAACAATATCCAACACCTCTCTATACAAAAAGAGCAATGAAACACACAACGTCCTTGAAAATCCTGGCAGCAAGATGAAGACTACATTGCATCTGGTCATATTCTGTGCACAGACCCAGAAATTCCAGAGAATGAAATCAGGTCCTCTTACTTTTGAGTTTTCATTCAAGACGTCTTAGCTAGGGCAAGACCCATAACAACACTGCCAGACAAACTAGACTCTGACCTCAGAAAATCAAAATTAGAACTTTATCTTCATTCCCAAAAAGACATGATTAAACTGACTGGAAGGTAATCATGTCATGCATAAGGAGAGCCAAAAGCTACGAGTTCATGGCAATAATTCAGTAAGTCAATACAGCCTGAAATCTCAACCCAATCAAAAACTTCCAAGCCTTGCTCATTAACTCTTTTCAGACGTATCCCCCATGTATCGGTGGAAAAAATTACTCTTATGGACGTATGACCGATGTATTGGCAGATGTTTGTACTCTCTAAAACAGTGTACAAAATTATTTACGTCTAAACCCCCAAAAAATTCCGTCCGAAAGGAGTTAAATTAGGGACAAAATCTGTGTAGCAATTCCTAAAAAAATGTGTCATGTAATATTAGACTGTCATATATGAAATATCTTGCATCAAGGATTCCAGTGACTCACAACTTTTGATCAGTGTTTAAAAAAAATAAAAAAAAATAAAATTCATACAATTTTCCTTACCTTTGACACTATATCTCTTAAAGCATAAAATTTGCCTCCAATATCCCCAGCCTCACTGAGAGGAGCCTCATAATCATAGCTTGTTGGAACTGGTTGATAAGCAGGCTCATTTGCACCTTTAAAATAATGAAAATAAATGTTATTTGCATCAGCATGACTTGTCTTGTCATGTTATTCTGAGAAATCAGGGGTCCACTGTTAACTATATATTCAAAATATTTGGAAAATACTAATATTAATATTAAAATATTATCAAAATATTAATCTTTAATGAATAATGGCAAAGTGCAACATTTTTACTGTTGTTGGTACATTGTGTGCTATTGTATCTGAATGTATTTAAGCGAGTAACATTTTATCTAGGTTGGCATGTAAAACATAAGACTTACCATTCATATATTCAAAATTTGTTCCTCCAACAAACATATAGCTGATGGAAAGACAGAAATCAGTAATGTATTGACAAATGTGTCCTCTTATGAAAAACAAATGATCAGTTTAAAAATTATTCATGAGAACAAATATTTTTTTACTTTTATGTTGACACTACTGTCCTTTCGAGCATTTGAAAAGAAAAATCCTGCTGACCCCTCTGCATTATTGCAATGTAGCCTACATCATGCTAATATCAATATCTCAGAAAACTATGATAATGACGTTTTATAAACGGTACATTTTTCGTTATATACTCTTTGTAGTAGTCATGGCCAAGTTACACGCCGGCAAGTAGCCCGATTCACCACATTGCATGACTGTCCAATGTAAAAGGATTTTTAACTCGCACCACCAAAGTGCAACACAAGGCTTGCCTTAATTCAGCAAGTCACAACAAAATGCATGTATTGCAAATAAATTACAGGTTTAGTTGGTCAAATTTGTGGGGTTAGAGGCAAAGCAGACAAAAAAGAAGAACAGAAAATAGAAGTCTGAGACTCTCTGCATCATTTAAATTAAGCTGCGGTTGTTTGTGTGTGTGTTTGTATTTGAGTGCCTGGTGACACCTGTAAATGATAGAATGCAACACTGGCAAAGGCCTATCCATGCATTATATGTGTGTAGAGTCTATCATGGTCCAGATCCCTTGGAATTCAGCACATTGCACGTTCGGAACAGTAGACAGTTTTATTTGTCACCAATTCACATTTCACCAACTAGGTGGTGAGTACTGTGTATTCATATTTAGCTGGCAACTTTTGATGGTACATGTTCATGTAGCTTAAACATAATACAGTACATGTTCTTTACGTGCAGAGGTTGGCGAGGCTTTGCATTTAGGATGTCTATGTTCATTTGCAAGCAGATTTGCACATGCATTGTATGATCAGTAAGAATCATAAGTAAATTGAACAACTACTCTAATAAAACCAGTATAACAAGACAGTAGAAAACTGATAACAATGATTTATATACAGTGTATATTCAAATGAAAACTGGAGGAAATCGTACATGAATTGTCTAGTTATGAGGTAAAATGTTAAATTTTTGTCCTTTTCAATTCACAAAAAACAAATTGTTGATGTAATTCTTTAAACATTTACATCCACAGTATGTCAACAGACTTGAGTATCAGAGAAATACAATGACAAAACATTAGAGTAAAACATTTGCCTTTTCTTACTCACAAATTCACATTGGTGTATGGCTTGTATGACAGAATAGCATCCAGAGTCTTGCAGATTGAATTTGTGTTGCCCTTGGCATGGGCACTGCCCCAGTGATCTAACCAGCCAGTGTAGAATTCAGAATTTACCTGAAGAAATTATCAACTGATGATAAGAATTTGACTATTATACAGGACAAACCAGGTAGATTTTAAAAAATATCCAGGAAAATTGAAATTCATATTCTGACAATCTCCGGTAAAGGTTCTCAGTTATTGCATTCAATCAAATCCCCTGACTTGATTTGGCTGGTTGAACAAAACAATAGTTGTAACTGTTACCACTTCTGCTCTGTTATTAAGCATTTTTTGAGGGACTTTTAATTGAGTCAATAAAATGATAGAGGCCGCATAACAACACAATCCAAAAATAATTTGATGTGGATTAAGAATAGATCTATGCAAATAAGTTAAAAATACGTGTTTAATAAAATGAAAAAAAGGGAATTTTACCAAAGGTCCATTCTTTTCATAGTCTCTTTGAGGCTGGAAAGATGCATTCGGGGCACCTGGGCAATAAATTAATCATAATGGATCATAGGACACAAAAACAAATTTAAGTAACAAAATACTGAAAAAAGGGAATGAATCAATTAATGAACTGTGGTTAAGTACCAAATCTTCATCTTTATATACTTCATGCCATATTAAGATTACTAAAAAAAAAGATTACCAATGAAAAATAATAGTAAGCAAATAGTTACAAGGGGCACGTCCAAGCATACGCTTTATGTTCTTTATATTCACAAAATCATACTATGATGTTTAAAATTGATGTTCACCATTATATGATACTGAGAGCAAAGCAAAGTACATTGTAAAAATAATAGCACTTATTATGTTCAAATAAAAGACTATAAAAGTGCAGAAACTTTAAAAAATACATATCATTTTCAGTAACATAAAGTCTTTCATGTATACATATATAAATATATTTATATGTGTATGTGTATGTGCCTGTCTACTGTTAAAATATTCTAACACATATTATATGATATTGATATACATTATATCAAAATGTTTTAAGACACTTCTTAAAGCCCTGAAAGTTTTCAGAATGTCTGATTTCTTTTGAGTGTGTCCCAAACAGCTGTAGCAGTGCTAAGGTGTTCTCTCTCTCTCTCTCTTTCTCTCTCTCTCTCTCTCTCTCTCTCTCTCTCTCTCTCTCTCTCTCTCTCTCTCTC
>JBCJKF010128452.1:0-10117 GCA_039654545.1 Plocamopherus ceylonicus | reverse complement strand
AAAATGTGTTTCAGATTTTTGAAAGATCGACTTAAGTGAAAAATCGACTTAAGTGGCGGATTTTATTTTTTACTATTGTCGTCTGTATCGGTGGGGGTGGGACCGAGCAAAAAGATCGACTTACGTGAAAATCAACTTATCCGGCGTCCACTGTAAATATATTTACTATGTCCTCAACTAACATTTTAACTAATGAGCTTATGTTTGTAGGCAAGTCATTGATGTAGATAACAAACAGAGTAGGGCCGAGAACACTCCCTTGTGGTATTCCACTGGTCACATTGCGTTCTTGGGAGAGACTGCCGTTGATTGATACTCTCTGGCGTCTGTCATTCAGGAATGCCTCTATCCACCCAAGCACTCTGTCAGTGATTCCATGTGTTCGTGACTTTAGCAGGAGTCTACGGTTAGGGACAGTGTCGAAAGCTTTCTGGGAGTCCATATAGATGGCATCCACGCTCCCTCCTTCATCTAGGATCCTTATCCAGTACTTCCAGTAGTTGTGTTGAATAAGATCTACCTGACACAAACCCATGTTGTTCATTGCTGATGAGGTTGTTCTCCATAAGGTGGTCCATGATGCCCTGTCGGATAATTTTCTCTATACATTTAAAGAGGATGCAGGTGAGGCTCACGGGACGGTAGTTTGCTGGCCTGTGCTCGGCTGCCCTTCTTGTAGATGGGTGTGACTATTGCCTGGCGCCACGCGTCGGGGATGTCTCCTGTTTCTAAAGACTGTCTGAAGATGGTTGCAACAGGCTGGGCCAGAATGTCTGCTGAATTAGCCAGTATGAGAGGGTTTATTCCGTCAGGGCTGTAGACTTGTCGGTATGAAGGCTTGCTAATACTTTCTGCACACCATTATCGGTGTTGTTGATGTCTTCAAGTACTTGGTCATACGGAAATATCTATTTTGGTAGGATCAATTTTGCCAGGGTGACGGCCGATATGGCCTGCTCTTTTTTATTTTAATCACCAAGGGTTCTTTTACATGCGCAAAGGCCCATGGGACCTCCTAGTTTATCGTCCGTCTCTGATGGGACTAGGCACTCATTCATCCTGCCTACCACAGGACTAGGAGGCAGACAAAACACGAAAAATTTGGATTTTAAATCAAACCTGGACATCTGGGAATCTAACCCCTGACCTTTGGCTTGGTGGACGAGTGCCCTGTCCACTGAGCTATCCGTGTTCCCTTATAATGTTATAAATGGTCAATAAATGTTATTTTATTATGATTTATTATCTGTTATATATCTAGACTTCTAGAACTATACTACGCAAGCAAGTAAAACTGGTTTCTAAATCACCAAACCGCCTCACTCTTTACCTTGTCGAAACCTGAAACCCTATGTTATGATATGTTATGTTAAGTTATACAGTTTGGATCATATTATAAGCCTCCTGGCTTGTGATCTGATCTTGTTTAGAAAATTTCTTTCTGTAAGAACTAAAATATACTTTTTAGAAACTATTTATTTTAGTTGCGGGCTGCATCAGATGCGGGTTTATTTCAGTTTCTCATTTATTGAAGGTCATCTAAAAGTGTGTAGGTTTTGATGCCCAGGCAATGTCCATTCTGCTTTTGAAAGCCTCAAGAGACGGTGCAGTCACAACATCTTCTGGCAGATCATTCCATTTATCCACTACTCTGTAAGCAAAGAAGTGCTGCCGAAGGCTAGTGGTGCATCTTGGCTTTTTTAGTTTTAGGGAGTGACCGCGGGTGACAGAGATTTCTTCAAACTGCAAAGGCATTTCTTTGATTAAATTTTGTATTTCCCATGGCAGAGCTTGTATACTTCTATCATGTCCCCTCTTTCTCTTCTGTATTGCATGCTTGGAATCCTCATTTTTTTTTCAGGTGATCACTGTACTTTGAGTCTCTCATTCCTGGGACGAACTTGGTGGCTCGTCTAAGCACTCCTTCAAAAAGCTATCCCTAACCCCTATCCCTAACCCGAAAACTGTAGCTCCCCAAACACCCTAGGCTAAGGTAACTTTGACTCCCCCTAGGCCTAACTTTAACCGGTCCTGCTAATAAGTGTCGAGCAGCGTCAAACATGCATCAAGCAAGCGTCGAGCAGCCATATTAGGCTCATAGGCTAGCAACCAAATTAGCCTCTTATTTTTTTGGCTAGATCTAGAACTGCTGTGACTCGCAACTAAATTTCAAACTAACCTGACTAGACTTGCTACTTGATTGCAAGTTACACGCAGATTCTCGCATGAAAGGTGACATCAAATGCAAGTACACGTTGTAAAGGATCAGCGTTTTTGCCTTCGCTGTACAGTATTGAAAAGACATTAATTTAAATTTAGGCATTTCTGGATTTTTCTTAATTTTCCAAGTCTTTTTTATGTAAATCCATTGATTTCTTTACCCTTGGAATGCAGTGCGCTGATCTACCACTTGCTTGACTTTGGGAAATGCCCGATGTCGCAATTCGGGAAGTTGAGAATGGTTGAAAAGCCATAAAATACACACACAAACAATACATTTTCATACTTCTCGACGATGCTCGACGCTTGCTTGACGCTGCTCGACGCTTGCTGGATACTGATTAGCAGGACCCACTTTAACTTCCCAAGCCACAAAACCCGAAAAGAAAATCAGGGCCAATTGCTTGAAGACACTCATTTTTGGGCGCTTTTTCAGTTGTTACCCCACACCTGGACTCACCTTGTGCGGTATCGACCGGCAGTATTGTAGTCAGTTGAATTTTAATGTTGGCCAATTGCTAGCCCTGATTAAAGCTTAGGGCTTACATAGGTTAATTTTATTTATTTAACGGGATATTTATCTGTTATCTTTAAACTAACATTTTCTAGGTATTATAAGCTATTTTTGTCTTAAATCCTGACATTTGACAGAAAATAAATTTTGAATTCAATTGAGACTTAGATCAATATCTAGAGTTATATTTAAGAAAAAGTATCGAATAGGTTCGAAACCGACTACTATAATCGGTTTAAGATGGTGGACCAGACTTTGCTAGGCCTTGGGTAAGAAACGAAAAAGCGCCCATTTTTGCAGTTCCCTTCTCAAATGATTTCCAATATTGCTTTTAAATTGTATTTCAATTTCTTTCTAAGGAATGATAAACAATCCTATCCATACTTTTTTCTGTAAATGGAAATCTGAAGGAAGGGCGCTGTAGAGTTTTTGTGATAAGTTACCTAACATTCAAAGGATTGTTGCTGTACAGTTTTAGTGATAGGATACCTCATATTCAAAGGACGGTCCTGCTGATAAGCATCGAGCAGCCAAATTAGTCTCTTTGGCTAGCAGTAGCAGCCAAATTAGTCTCTTAATTTTTTTTCTAGATCTAGAACTACCATGACTCGCAACTTGATTTCGAACTTACTTGACTAGACTCACAATTTGATTTCAAGTTTCAGGCAGATTCTGGCATGAAAGGCAACATCACATGTTTTCACAAGTCTCACTCACCTTTCTAAAGGAATAATCCAAAATCCAAGTAGAAATTGTTAAACACAGCACAAAGTAAAAAAACCAACTCAGTAGACACGCACGCAGAAACCACTGGACATCGCGAGCGAATAGCGAGTCGTGGGGTCAAATGGGCAACATTACATAAAGCATGTTGTAAAGGATCAGCGTTTTAGCTTTCATTGTAAAATATTGCAAATTCGTTAAATTTAGGCATTTCTGGATTTTTCTTGATTTTCCAAGTCTTATTTATGTAAATCCATTGATTTCTTTACTATTGGAAAGCAGTGTGCTGATCTACCACTTGTTCGACTTTAGGAAAAGGGCCAGTGTCGCAATTCCGGCAGTTGGGAATGGTTGAAAAGCCATAAAATACACACACAAATGACACATTTTCACACTGCTCGATGTTTGCTTGACGCTGCTCAACACTAGCTCGACGCTGATTAGCAGGACCCTCAAAGGATATGTCAAATATTTGTTTAATTTGGGACAAGGAGCCGTTAAATGAGCAGAACTAGAACCCTTTTTTATCTCATTGTCACTTTGTGATTTTTATATGTAATGGTAGAGGGAGATGCATCATGAGCGTTGATTTGGCAGAAAAGATGGGTACCACATATTATAAATTTGATAAGATGACCAACCCATGTTAATGCAAAGACCTCATCCAAGCAACATTCTTTACTCTTTATTTGGTGGACTGGTTTTAGAAGACGATTTTACCAGAATTGTGTTTCAGTGCACTCCACTTAACACGACCGCAGTTAGCGTGACACTCCGGATATGGTGACCATTTTTTTGAGTCCCGACCAACTTTCCTCTTATTCTTTGTTAGAAAACCTAGGTTAAGATGACATGCCGATTCTTGCTACCACAACCAAATTCTCAGTGCGCATAACTTTTTTTTTGCCCGATTTGTAGGACTTTCAACGGTATCTGGGGTACTAAATACTGATACCATGCAGCAAATATATATATATATATATATAGTATATAGGCCTAGATCTAGTTTAAAGCCGTGGCTTAGACTTATACAATGTGCATACGATTGGAAAGTAGGAGTTAATAGTTGGGAAGGGAGGAGGTTCATATCAGACAAGGGGAGAAGCAAAGAGTGTGCCTTCCATGCGATCTGTGAAGACGCGGCGCGACAAGGCAAGCCTGCAACTTGCAACCTTCAGTTAGGCTAAGCCTACACTACAATACAATACTGTACCGGGCCTACACACGATTAAAGTTCAATACTAGAACACACTGTCGCGTTGCTAGTCCTAATGAGTGTCGAAGTGAATCTACAGCTGGCCCAAAACACTAAGGAATGTCTCATTTGTAGCATTTAGGCTAAATCTTAGGCCCGTTGATACCATGAACAGCTTGAGGAAAGCGGTAGGGGAGAGGTGTTGCGTGTTTCTTTCAATCCGACAGGGATTTGATGAAAGATAACAAGGGGGTGTGACGACGTGGCATGATAGTCTATAGGTCTGAGAGGATGAGCAGATAATAACATTCCGTCGACAATCTTCTATTACAATAACTACCGGTACACTAGATCTACACTAAATTTGCTCATACTCATATACATGTATTGTCATTGCTAATGGACGCCAATCAACAGCCGACAGACAGCATGTATGATTATACTATGTCACTCAGGCATTTGTCCTTATTCAGCTTTTGCTTTTACTTCTTAACAGTTAACTATTCACGCATTTTCCTTACCATACCGATAAAACTGCTGTGCATTTTGTATCATCAACAATCATTATGTCTGCCATTCGATGTAGCAACAACGTTACTTCCTTTGAAGTCCACTTAGCGTGACATCCGCTTAGTACGACCATTTTTCCATGGCTCCATGCTAACCGGAGTGCACTGCATTAACCTTTATTTTTTTTTTTTTCGACAGAGTTATTGGTTGATGTGTTTTCATACACTCTCTGTACTGTAAGCAAGACCAGATTACTGTTTCCTAGATATGTCATATAGACACAGGGTACGTTTTCTCATAGAGTCCCAAATAGCCTTGTTTGATAATTATTCTTCCTTTCATATTCTATATGTGTTTAGATATACAATGTATTATGAAATAAACTTATTCTCAAGCTCAAATGTATTGAAGCTTAATTTTCTTCTCTTGGAAAAATTGTCAAATATGTTATTAATGATTAACTGATATTTTGAATTTGATTGAAAACTTATGTTTTTATGTTCATGGAGCCAGATGTTTGTTTTTATTTTCTATATCATATAACTTAGTCACCTTTTTCCTTCATATAGTTAAACT
The DNA here is from genome assembly GCA_039654545.1 of Plocamopherus ceylonicus. Classification (NCBI taxonomy): domain Eukaryota; kingdom Metazoa; phylum Mollusca; class Gastropoda; order Nudibranchia; family Polyceridae; genus Plocamopherus; species Plocamopherus ceylonicus. The sequence continues at coordinate 4,379 of JBCJKF010128452.1, read as the reverse complement.
TGTTTTGCTTTGAGTACTCGATTAAGATTTGTGAGTGATATTAAGGTGAAAACTGGATTCCTGCTCAAAGAAATCAATATTAAACAAATTATTGATCACAATGTGACATCAAAAGTGAAAGCAAAGATTTCCTGTGTTATGTTTTCAAGTCCTAATTTTCTTTTTATTAAATAGAATGGTTTTCCTTATGTCTTTTAGATACTAGCAGCTTTTCGAAATCTTCATAGAACAAGGAAGGAAGTGTTTGAAGGAGATGCCAAAGCTCTGTCTGGTAGGATGAATTCAATTTTCTGACATTTATGTTACACTATTGTCATTGTTGAAGCGTTGGTATGTTGCTTTGAAATTCGGTTTGTGTTTTTTTTTTTCACTTTTTTATTTGTTTGAAGAGCTCCCTCAATTTCCTGTTTTTGTTTTAGTCATTGATTTTATTGCATTTTTGTGCCTGTAATATTTTTGCAAACGGAACATCTTTTTTTTACCGTAGGTTTTTAAATTTGAAAAGAGAAAAAATAAGAAATCAATATCAACTGTCTGCTTTAAATTTATCAATGCTCCCTGCCCTAATTTCAACCCATATTTTAATTTGCTCATCAGGCTTTTAGGTTTTCATGCAAACTGAGTGTCGTTCATTTTTATCTGTGGTGTCAGTTGATGTTGTAATTTCAATGCATTATATATAGATTTGGGCTTATCACCCTATTATACTTTGAAATATACTCAATCCAGAAACAAGGCAGAAGATCAATGAGGAATTTAGAAAGCATCTTCAAAAGAGTGATGCGTCACAAATTGAGGAGGTAAATAATTTCATTTTCATTAATTTTATTGAGGCTCTTTACATTTGTAAAACAAGTCATTGATTAAAATACTTGTACTTGTAGTATTGGTCTTTTGATCTTATTTGAGACTGAGTTTGTTCTACATTTTTTTTTTTTCAGTCAGTAAGCAGTGAACCTGAAACTTTCAATAATTGATTTATTTGCACAATTTAGTCTACCGTTCTCATAATGAATCTAAGTGTAATAATAAGTATAATATATACACACATGTACTTTTTTATTTTAATATATTTTTATTTGGGTAAAATTTTTCCACCCTCATGTTCTTCATACAAGCCATATCAATGTTATGTTTTAAAATTAATGGAAATGGTTGAGTCTGTTTATTTTGTTTTGTTTTTCTTTTGTGGTTTTCTTTTTAATTTTATTTTCATGTTTTCATGACTTTTGAGCTCATGCAGGGCATTTATCTTAAGAATCCAAGTCACTAGGCAATGAAAATGAAAGCAGGCCTGATGGGTGTCCTGACTTTTGTCTTAAGACCCACATCAACATTTGAATTTATGCAAAGCAAACTTCCTATAAGTTCAAAATAGGGTTCAACCCAAATATATGAATGGTTATAGAGTACTGCCAATGTTGTTTCTCTGCACTTTACGAGTCCATTTTATGCAGTGGTATTTAAAGAATATGTATACACTACAACTGTAACAGTCTTATCTCTTTTGTTTGAAATGCATGAAACAATAATTTTTTTAGCAGTCTCATTTTAATTTTATAAAATGCAAAATTTTACAAAATGCAGTTTTATGTAGTTTGTTATAATGATACTCTTTTTTAGTTGCCATGGAATGATGATTATCTCTATCTGTATTTTTGTGATGTCATTGAATAGCAAATAAATAAAACAACAAATGATATAATTGTATTCTTTGTATTCTTTTTTTTCTTCTGTAATATAGAAGTTAGCTCTTGCCAAGGATGTGGCTTTTCTTCTCAGAGGTACAGTTGTACAGCTTCAGCAGAAGAATGAAGATACTTTTGGTATGTTTCTTGGTGTTTGTATGATGATATAACAAAGTAGTAGAGCGGAACTCTTATATATCAAGTTTAGTGAACAGGCCTCAGTGTCGTCTAACAAAAGAATCATGCATAGGTCAGTCATCCATTATTGAGTCTTTTGTGCCTCTGTAATACCTAATGAAGTAGCAAAGCCACATACAGTCTGACACACATTCCTCATCCAGATCCCTCGTCCCAGATCCAATGTCCCACCCAGGGACAATCTTTTCTTAGTTTCATCTATTCCTCTTCTCACGGATTCCTCGTCCTGATCTCTCTGTCCCAGCAAGGACAAGGAATGTGTGTTGGGCTGTATATTCTGGATGGCCCGGAAAATCGTCCCCACCTTGAGAGGACTTTATTCTGTTATGGTTCACGTGACAAGTGTGCTTTTTCATCCTAAATGTATTCAAAGTATTCTATTTCTCAAGTGAATAGTATTTTAGCAGCATTAGTGTAATTAGCATTAAGTCATTTTCAATGGAATAGGAAATAGACATACAAAATTGGATGAATTTAACAAGATAACACACATTTTTCAATTCATCAGTCTTAAACATGTCTGAAAGTTACTGAAAATTGAAAGAAAAAGAAAATCAAACAAACATCCTTGTACCTGTGAGAACATTAATTTTCATCAATTGATAACCAAAATGTATTTACAAAAGATTCATCTTATTGATCATTGTTCTCCCCCCCACCCCCCCCCCCCTCCCCCTTTCTCTGTCTGCCTCTGGCTCTCTTGCCTTCTATTTTTCCCAACAAGCTCTGTATATCTTATTATTTGTCCAAAAAATTGCATTTGTCTACGTCGAATTGTGTTCATGAGTGACCTGCTGGTGTTGGTCAAGGAACGAATTTCTTTGTTTGATTTATGCTCGGTCCATGATACATGTAGACATTTCTGCTTCTTCTAGTTTTCCTTGTATTTCCTCGCTGATGTTCCAGTATTCACAGCCATATGTCAACACTGACCACATGTATGTCCTCAAGATTGTTTTCTTTGTATCCTTTGTGATGTTTTGATTTCTGAGAGTGGTGCTCAGTTTAGTAAAGGAATTTTTTCTAAGCGCTATTCTTTTCATGATCTCGTCTTTACATTTTCCAACGGATACGAAGGTGAAGCTGAGATATTGGAAACTATAGACCTGCTTGAGCTCTGGAGTTGTTTTTTTAAAAAGACCGTATGTACACATTAATTTTGGTAAAAACTAGTTTTTAGCACCACCATATAGTTTGAATCAAGGTGCATCGTTTGCTCTGTGTCTTGCTTCTCTATCTTCATAAATAAAGCGGTAATTTTGAAAACAAAAAACCGTAAGTCCAATCAACTAGCAATATGTTGTGAACGTTTTTTCGTAAAATTTGGTTTGGTGTACTTATGGTCTTTGAAAAAAAAACTCTAGAGCTGTACCCTTTGCTAGTGAGAGGGAATATTGAGGGATCTTGCACACCGTTTTGTTCATGTTGAGGTCCAAACCCATTTCATCATTTTTCTGGACTACCACATCGAGGTTTTTTTGCACTTTCTGTTGTGGATCTGCAATTATAACGGTATCATCAGCGTATCGTAGGTTGTCGCCATTTTTTCCGCCAATTTCTACTCCTCTATTTTTTTCTAGGTTTTTAAATATAAATTTGCTGTTGCTCATAGTGATATTAGAGCATTTTTATAGCGGCAATCATGGTTGGAACCAAGCTTTAAGCATTTGACAAGGGCATAAAAAGGATGAAAAGTAGCATAAAGGTTACCGATATACATACATGTATATGATATAGAGAGTTTGACAGGCTAGGCTTACTTAAAAACAGTGCAACGAGTATGTAATAAAATTATAAAAGTGACAGGGTCATGGGAATGTGAAGTTTGAATCGGATGAAATTACAATGCAGAAGAATATGTAACTGAAATATAAAATGCAATATTTCTTTTTTTTTTTTTTTTTTTTTTAATGCAATCAAAATTTAAAGTCATTACACGTATTTGAAAGAGTAAATAAGCATTCATACTTTGTGAAAAATGAATGGGGGTGGGCAACCAGAGTGGAGTGGACACTTTTTTTTTTTTAATCTTTTCTGTAAGTGATGCATCTCAATGTTATCACCATTGACTGTCAAAGTCTCCTTCCCAGTCTATCCTCTGTATCAAGGATTGAAGCTGTGAGTACATTGAGTTTTGTGTTTGTGGATAGGACTGCACTCGCTTTGTTAGACGGTATAACTGACTTGTGTGGGTGGATGTGTGTGAAATTGCTTGTAAATCATTAGCTCTCAGACTACTTGTAGTTTTGGATTGGCTGCCTCTTCATGTTTTTAGTTTGTTACAATATTTTTCAAAGGTTGCAGAGAATGGAGGTTTTATATGTCCGTGTATGTGTGTTTTTAATGTAATTTTCAGTGTAGGTCCGTTTGATCATTTCATTTCTGGATATTGGATTATGTGATGGTAATCATGGAAGCAAGCTCTCTCTCTCTCTCTCTCTCTCTCTCTCTCTCTCTCTCTCTCTCTCTCTCTCTCTCTCTCTCTCTCTCTCT
>JBCJKF010128230.1:0-10118 GCA_039654545.1 Plocamopherus ceylonicus | reverse complement strand
GAGAGGGAGAGAGAGAGAGAGAGAGAGAGAGAGAGAGAGAGAGAGAGAGAGAGAGAGAGAGAGAGAGAGAGAGCTCTTTCACAAAGACGTAAGGGGTGAATCGTGGGGTGTGAGGTAGTTAGGAATTGTTGGATTTTAAAATGCTAGACATTCTGAACACAGTATTGTTCATAAATAAGTATACACTTCTTCAAAATAGGATATCTCTGGAATCAGGCTGCAGATTCTTTATAATTTGCTGTCATTTGAAAGGTACTTTATTTGTCTACCACTTGATACAGTAATAACCATGAAATCTCAAGCAATGAACATTCCACAAAAGTCAGACTGAAAATAGTACAAAAAGTACAGTAACAAAATATTAACATGCAGTAGTTGTTTCCGTCAATATGCAGTGTAAATGCCAGCAGCATGGTTCAATGTTCTCACTCCTCTTCTCATAGATGACGTGAGGTTTCCTATAAATTCGTCCGGAATATCTCTCCAGATTTGAACACTGCGCTCCAAAAGTTCGTCTGCATTGAGTAGACGGGCCTGATTCACTAGCACTCTTTCCATGTTTTCCATGACATGTTCAATTCAATCGATTCATGTCAGGTGAAACTGCTTATCATGCATTCATAGTTTCAATATCATTGTCGAGTAAACATCGACTGTTATGATCAATGGCATGAGAAACTGTCATGCTGGAAAATTATTCCTCCTTAACGTAGAGCTAGAATTAAAAGCGCAACATATTGTTACAAGATCTGCTCATTGTTAATTGGTGGCATGGAGGATTCCCCGTGTCCTATCAAAATCTGTTTTGTGATTTCCAAAAATCCCTCCCCCAAACATAACCGAACCATATCCGCGGTGTGTCGGTTCAATAATGCAATTATCATTAAATCGTTCCCCAGCAAAACAATGGCAGGCCATTTTCTTATCGCGATGACTGATGGCGAACCGGGACTCGGCATTGAACAGTACGTATCGTATATGCCTTTTGTCTATCGTGAGCGAAGGTTGGCAACTCAATACGAGACATTCTGTTACAACCACTAAATCTTACCAGTGGTCGGTGAAACATCAGTCCAGCCTCAATAAGGCGACGGCAAACAGGGCTGCGATCCACATCCATATTTAAGATTGTGGTACATGTAGTTCTTGTTGCAGACACGGACATATTTTCCAACTATGTGCTTTTACCTAAAAGACATATCGTGTTTCTCTCATTTTCGGACCATTTCAGTCCAACGCCCTCAGAATGCTTTTTTGTAGATATCGGTTTGGCAATCATATCAACTTCAAGGAGAATGGATTTTCGTTTCATCGATACCAAGATTTTTTTCAGCTACGTTTATTAGTTATAGAGATATATCAATTTGAAAAGTGTATACAATGTACTTTTTTCTGAACAACAGTATGCCATGTATAATAAGGTGTTGAAAGCTCAGAGGGATAAAGATAAGCATTTAATTTGTAAGCTAGATCTAGTGTCATCATCTTAAATTCGACTCTTCTTTCACAGGGAATCTATACAACTTTATAAGGGATTTATTACACTGTTTCAGTCTCAATAGTTATTACTTTGGCTGAATACTTTTCAATTTTCTGAAGCCTGGGGATTTGAGCTATTGGCAAGCCAAATAAAAGATAACGAGAGTAAACAAATCTACTGTTACCAACGTTTTTTATTACCAGTCTTTATATAACTTTTAATGTCATTTTTCTAATTGTTCGTATATTACCAACATATATCCATTTAATTTCATATGCTCTCTCAACTGCTACATTTAAAATAAAGGTGAAACATCATTAGAATTTAGGGACAAAGAATAACATCAAAGTGAGGCCAAACGCGTTCAGAACGCTGGTTAAGGCAAATAGATAAAACCAACCCAAATTCCTCAAAGTCGCGTTCGTTAGGAATGGACACACAACACTCAAAAGCACACTTGATGAACGTAGGAGACCGTAGTTGTCAGAAAAGTGTGTCTTGCCGTACAGGGCGTTGGCAGTAAAGGCAATGCTGTTGAATAAAGCCGCTGTAAGTGGTCCAAATAGGATGGTAACAATAAAATATAACCACTTGTCTACAATGGCAGTAAAGAAATACCATACTCCAAAGATGACACAAGAGAATAACACCACAATGAGACTGTTTCTACCTCCAAGTTGATCCATTGCTGACCCCCATAGCAATCCCAAAACGATGTTAGCGAACGACAGTGTTGTCCCGAGATCTGCCAAGAAGTGGTCATCATGAATCCATATCTGCCCGAAAGATTTGTAATAGTTCATCACTAGCAAATACGGGAATTCAACGAAAAAATTGATTGCCCACAATACGTAAAAAGAAAATGTCTTAAGCATTTCCTTGGGTGTATAATGGCCTTTGACAGACGCTTTCTCTTCCAAACTGGGACCCCCCATTTTAGCCTCATTTTCTGGCTGTTCAATATCTTCCAACTCCTGTAAAGATTGGCCTTGATCTTTCTTGTCAAATGTGTTTTCTCGCATAAATAGATAGCCCACAAAATGGCTCGACAGTGAAAAACCACCCAAAACTAAAAATAAGGAAGGCACCTTTTCGAGAATATCCGATTCTGTGAAATAAACGGAGTTTTGAATACTTAAATGTGGCACCAAGTTTTCTGGGTTCAAAAACATAGTCGTCAGTTGAGTGATGATAGAAGAGCCCAAGAAAAAAGAAGCGTTGGTGATTGCAAACAGAAATCCAGAGTGTTCATCGTCCCAATCCACAATCTCTCTGAGGCAATGCGCTTGAAGAATTCCAGCCCCTATTGCAGTCATGACTGCCAGAGTCACAATAAGCCCCACATATGAACTTTGAACGGTAAAGTAACTGCAAAATATCCCAACATCAACGAATGCTACTGCTAAAACTGCAGTCCATCGTTTTCCAATACGCACCCGCATGGGATCGTAAAACATAATGCTCAAATTCCAGGCAATTGCAAAAGCTGAGACAAGCCAAGGTTCTTCCACTCCAGCGATGGTATTAAGGCAGATGACGATATAAGAGTTTACATAAACTGCCATGTTACCCCAATACAAAATGACGCAATTCGGTAACATGAAGATGACGATTCCACAGATGGTCGAGATCTTGTATATTCTTCTTTTCTGCTCGTTATTCATGTTGCACACTGGGCACTATGACGCGGATTAATAAGTAATATATACTGGGTGGAAGAAAAAAACCACGCAGGATCTCTTCACTTTAAATAGATCTAAATAAAACTTAAGCAAAATATAATCCAGGATAATTAATCGGCAACGATTTTAATAGGCGTACTCAGAAAGCCTCATATCAACGTTGCGTAAACGTCCCAAAAAATTACACAGCCAGGAACAGTGAGTCGTAGATTTTAGATAATTTTGGCTAATAAAGCAATGTCTCTTGAGTTGTTTGCACTTTATTTCATCAAAATCGGTCCTGCGAAACGGAAGCTATGCCCAAAATAGTGAGGCATGGCAACGCCCTAATGGAATGAAACCGCCATGGGAGCCGCCAGGCGGTAGGTCTAAGCGAAAATCTACCATTGAAACGACCATGCTTCACTGAAATTGATAAAACTTCGGTTTACGTGAACCAATTAGACTTCGATTTGGTTCAAGTGACTCGTTATAAAATTCTCTACAATATAAATTGCTTTTGTACCAAAGTCATTTTTAAACCCGCGACTCGATACACCTGTGTAGGCCTGTTAAAATCGTTGCTGTTTCATTATACTGGGTTATATTTTAATTAAAATCGACATACATATTGATAATAAGTCAAATAGGCCTGTCTGAAGTTTTATTTCGATTGATGCAGAGTGAAGAGAGTTATGGCCCTTTGAAGTCCTGCGCGTTGTTTTTCTCGCACTCGTTATATACTTATATTTTAATTTGTACGTAAGTCAAAGATTCCACATAAGCCTTATAGCACACGTATCTTTTGTTAGCACATTTTAAACAAAGAATACGAGTAAGCTTGCTTATTGAACCAACTTCTGTCTTTAATAACAACAAAAGCAACTGGAGTAGAATGAATATCACGTAAATAGCCTAACATGATGAATGGCATTATTCTCACTGAATTTCTTATTCTTCATCTCAAACTGCATACGTTCAATTAATAAAAAAAAATCTGCAAGACCTGATCCAGTATAAATGAACATGGGAATCAGGGAAAAGCCACACACAAATGTTAACGAACGTGCACACGGTTTAGGGAAAAAAACGTCAATATGACTGCGATGCTATCTTATTTCCCGTATATGAGAAGATTATAGAACCATCAATTTATTTTTCTAATGTAAAGCATATTCAACAACATATGTTTCAAGGTATATTCTTTCGACTGTTTCATTACCGACACGAAAATAAATGGTAACAATAACTTTATTGTGCCACTCTGTAACGCTGTGCCACGTACCTCACATTACTGACAGTGCCTCGTACATTGAATTTCATTACACGGATACAGCTTACAAAGAGTAATAATGACTGTTTACCATTGTTCACCCTTCGATATAAATTGGAATTACGGTTAATGCATTCTTAATAAGATAGTCACAACATGACAATGCCCTTTCAACATTTTTTTTTACAAATTAGGACATAATGGTTAAACACCCCTTTGTATAAAAGTTCTTTTGATTTCATAGTTGCTATAATATTCTGTACAGCGAATATTAACACGTTTCAATTTTATTTAATGCTTTTCTCTTGTGGCTCTTTAAAGGTGTTCATGCGTACGATACTTTGTAGTTAAATTTTGTTGTAATCTTTCACTGGCCAAGCAATAAAGCGTTTTAAAGCCACCGTGGACGAAATATGCAAATATAATTGCATCAACAATTAGACTACAATACGATTTGATTCTTTGACTACTGCAAGTCCGTGCTCATCCCCATAAAATTGTAGTCAAAAACTTAAACCGCTCTTATCCAGATAGATGGGCTCGAGATAGCTCAAGAGGTAATATTAAATTTCAATAACAAATTCTGCTCTTTACAAGTTTTGTGTGAATTGGAATCAAGTGTCAGGTGGAAGACGGCGAGAAAGAAGACAAGTGGCAAGACCTATCAAATAGACATTGCAAAAAGCGTCAATGGGAAAGCTGTGAATGAAAAACAATGCAAAAAATGTTTATGAACAAAAACATTTTTAATGCAAGTCTCCACTAAAAGACATAACAAAGCAGTAGATTTTTGGGGTTTAAACTATTCTTGAAATAGCAAAGAACAATCAAAAAGACAGTAAAACAATATTAATAAATTACAATGATCAAGATGGAATCATAGACATTTTTTTGACTATTCAAAATTTTAATTTTACACGAGGAGATAAATTTTAAATCTACATCAGGGGATGTTGCACCAATCATTCCTTTCTGTTAACAACTCTTAAATGTCGGAATAATTTGAATTTTGAAACTAAAAGGTCCAAAAGTTTGAATGGTTTTTAAGAATGCTGTTTACAAAGAGCTCATACTGAAAAGTGTGATTATGATTAATGACTCCTTTTATATGTATGTTAGAAAGATGTATTGTTTGTTACATATATTACATCTTTGACATACTAGAGGGCATCCAGAGGTCAACAGATCTATAAACAGCCCTTAAAACATATAATGTTATGTTAAAACATAACATATTATAACAAATGCATAAATATATGAAACAAGTCTAGATCTATTTAGAATGATTATTCAACAAAAACTTATCCGTGACAGCAGATTTATAAAACAGACTGACGGATGCTGAAGCGATTGGTAGCTAGTAATCGTGTCGCAGTGCAAAAGAAATGAATGTCCTTGATGACTCCTCAGAGCTGACCTCCTTTCAAAGTTGCGAAAGTCGGTGGAACAGAGTTTACTTCATTTCACGATGACCAGAAATTCCTAAAGGTCGACGCCTTGGGTGGTCCCAGCATCATGAATTACGGTGCAGTTGGACTACGCCATCCAGTAGGTATAGGCCAGTCACTCTGCGGAAGATTGTTTCTGACCCTGGAGGGAATGGTGTCAAAGCCGAACGCTTCACAGACCATGTGCTGATACCTATAATTATCCTATCTCCACTCTCATCGCCACCCTGAATTCCTAGCAGACGTGATAAAAGCAAGGAAGGTTTGTTTGAGGTATAGCCCAGTACATCCAAATCTTTAAAAAACGCAGACAGAAAAACAAACTCACTCTCTTTCACGAAATCTACAACAAGAAAAGGAGCTTAGAATTATCACAAAAATTACTAACAATTCATCGACAAGAAAGACAACATTGAGCCAAACTATGAATAGCCTCTGCCAGGACAGACACCCACCACCAGTCCTTCTTTTCTTCCACAATTCGCCTTTCGATTACAATGCCAAAACAAATTGCTGAGACACCTTGTCAGAAAATATTCGACACGTTCATGAAATATTGGATCTAGGGCCCTATGTAACCTGTGGATGAATTTCCCAAGTCCAGGGTTACCACAGTACAACGAAAAAGAAGAAGAAGATAACACATAGGGGCTTAACTGTTCATTCCGTATGACGGTTCAAGTAAAGCTAAAAAGAGACAAATGAGCTCATATGGAGGGGAAAGATATTTATTATCTATTGTTTTATTGACATCCGAAAATATCAACACTACATACGTCTCTTAAGGTTGTCTAAGCAATGATGTGGGTTGCGTGCTGCGATAGCGGATGTATATATCAGGTCTTGTACTTGAAGAAGAATATATTATGATCGTGGAAGTGAGTTTTATCATTTTTATCATTTTTCTTTTATGACTAGACCGACACATCTTCATTTCAATTCAGTTCCTCACCGAAATAACACGTTAAAAAAGTATTTTTTATCTATTTGAAGTTAGGAACAAAGAATAACATCAAAGTGAGGCCAAACGCATTCAGAACGCTGGTTAGGGCAAATAGATAAAACCAACCCAAATTCCCCAAAGTTGCATTCGTTATGAACGGACACACAACACTCAAAAGCACACTTGATGAACGTAGGAGACCGTAGTTGTCAGAAAAGTGTGTCTTTCCGTATAGAGCATTGGCAGTGAAGGCAATGCTGTTGAATAAAGCCGCTGTAAGAGATCCAAATAGGATGGTAACAATAAAATATAGCCACTTGTCTACCATGGCGGTAAAGAAATACCATACTCCAAAGATGACGCACGAGAATAACACCACAATGAGACTGTTTCTACCTCCAATTTGATCCATTGCTGACCCCCATAGAAGTCCCATTATGATGTTGACAAACGATAGTGTAGTCCCGAGATCTGCCAAGAAGTGGTCATCATGAATCCATATCTGCCCAAAAGATTTGTAATAATTCATCACTAGCAAATAGGGGAATTCAACGAAAAAATTAACCGCCCACAATATGTAAAAGGACAATGTCTTAAGCATTTCCTTGGGTGCATAATGGCCTTTGACAGACGTGTTGTCTACGAGACCTGTACCCCTCATTTTAGCCTCATATTGTTTATTGCATTCAGAGCTACCGGATGTATTTTCAGGCTGTCCAATATCTCCCAACTCCTGTAAAGATGCGCCCTGGTCGTTCTTGTCAAATGTGTTTTCTCGCATAAATAGATATCCCACAACATGGCTTGATAGTGAAAAACCACCCAAAACAAAAAATAAGGAAGGCACCTTTTCGAGAATATCCGATTGTGTAAAGTAAACGGAATTTTGAATACTTAAATGTGGCACCAAGTTTTCTGGGTTCAAAAACATAGTGGCTAGTTGAGTGAGGATTGAGGAGCCCAAGAAAAATGTTGCGTGGGCGATTGCTAACAGAAATCCAGAGTGTTCATCATCCCAATCCACAATCTCTCTGAGGCAATGCGCTTGAAGAATTCCAGCCCCTATTCCAGTCATCACTGCCAGAGACACAATAAGCCTCACATATGAACTTTGAACGGTAAAGTAACTGCAAAATATCCCAACGTCAATGAATGCTACTGCCAACATTGAGGTCCATCTTTTTCCAATACGCACACGCATGGGATCGTAAAACATAACGCTTAAATTCCAGGCAATAGCAAAAGCTGAGACAAGCCAAGGTTCTTCCACTCCAGCGATGGTATTAAGGCAGATGACGATATAAGAGTTTACATAAACTGCCATGTTACCCCAATACAAAATGACGCAGTTCGGTAACTGGAAGATGACGATTCCAAAGATGGTCGAAATCTTATATATTCTTCTTTTCTGCTCGTTGTTCATGTTGCACTATGGGCACTGTGACGCGGATTAATAAGTAATATAAGATATACACTTATATTTTAATTTGTATATAAGTCAAAGATTCCACATAAGCCCTAAAACACACGTTTCATTTGTTAGCACATTTTGAAGAAACGTAACGAGTAAGGATGCTTTTTGAATCAACTTCTATCTTTAATAAAAGCAAAAGCAACTAGAGTGAATAGCCAAACCTAATGAATGCCATTATTCTCACTGAATACATTATTCATCTCAAACTGTATGCGTTCAATTAATCAAAAAAGAATCTGCAAGACCTGGCCCAGGAAAAATAAACATTGGAATGAGTGAAAAGCCATACAAAAATGTTAACGAATGAGCACACGGTTTAGGGAAAAACGTCAATATGATGCATTGCTTTTCTTATTTTATCTTATACGAGAAGATTATGATAAACATCAATTTATATTTGTAATGTAAAGCACATTCAACTACACATCTGTTTCAAGTACAATTCTGCCGACTGTTTCATTACCGACACGAAAATAAATGGTAACAATAACTTTCTTGTGGCACTCTTTAACGTTGTGCCACGTATCTCACATAAGTGCCAGTGTCTCGTACAATGAATTTCATTACAAGGATACAGCTTCCAAAGAGTAATGACTGCTAAACATTGCCCATCCTTCGCTATGAAATGAAAATTCGGTTCATGTATTCTTAATAAGATAGTTACAACAGTTGCCTTTCACGACAAGTTTTTGCAAATTAGGAAATTCTGGTTTAACACCCCTTTGTATAAAAGTTCTCTTGAACTCAACACTGCTATAATTTTCTGTACAGCGAATATTTACGTCTATTAAAATTTTATTTCATGCTTTTCTCTTTTTGACTCTCTAAAGGTATTAATGCGTACGATATTTTGTAGTCAAATTTTGTTGTAATCTTTCACTGGCCAAGCAATAAAGCGTTTTAAAGCCACCGTGGACGAAACTATGCAAATATAATTGCATCAACAATTAGAATACAGCACGATTTGATACTTTGACTACTGCAAGTCCGTGCTCATCCCGAATTACAGTAAAATCTAGTTGATTTTGGCCTTTCTTAGAACATCAGGGATATTGCACCAATCAATCATATATATTTACAACCGTTAAATGTTGGAATAATTTGAATTTTGAAACTAAAAGCTCCAAAAGTTTACATGGTTTTAAGGTTGCTGTTGAAAAGTGAAAAATGTGATTATGTATGTTTGTTAAAAAATGCAGTTTAATACATGTATTGTGTCTTTGACATACAACAGGGCATGCAAAGGTCAACAGACCTATAAGCAGCCATTAAAACATAAGTTATGTTATGTTACAAAACATATATGACGAATTTATAAATATATGAAAACAATCTAGATCTATTAAGAAATATTATTCTACAAAAAACAAAACAAAACCAAAACTTATCTGTGAGAGCAGAGGTTTCGACAGATTGACAGATCTTGAAGTAATTGATGGCTAGTAATCGTGTCGCAGTGCAATAGAAATGAATGTTCTTGATGACTCCCCAGAGCTGACCTCCTTTCAAAGTTGCAAAAGTCGGTGGAACAGAGTTTACTTCATTTCACGATGACCAGAAATTCCTAAAGGTCGACGCCTTGGGTGGTCCCAGCATCATGATTTACGGTGCAGTTGGACTGCGCCATCCAGTAGGTATAGGCCAGTCATTCTGCGGAAGATGGTTTCTGACCCTGGAGGGAATGGTGTCAATGCCGAAAGCTTCATAGGCCACGTCCTGACACCTATAATTATCCTATCTCCACTCTCATCGCCACCCTTAATTCAGATTCAGATTCAGATACTCTTTATTCGTCCTTTTCAAGAAAAAAGGAAATTTCCATGGTCATTGTAAGATTAC
>JBCJKF010128119.1:0-10119 GCA_039654545.1 Plocamopherus ceylonicus | reverse complement strand
GCTCTTCCGATCTATTCATGTCAATATGCACACTGCGCACGTAAGTTATGAGTGAAGAAGATGCCATTCAAATTAGGGAAATCAACAAAAACTACAGAGTTTCTTGGCACTTCGAGTGGTCAAAGCTGTCTTATACAGCTGCCGTTCCTGGTAAAGGAAAAGTAGTTTTTCTCTGTGATTGCTTCAAGAAAATCAATATCGGCAATTGCACTTTGAAGATATTATATTGTAATGAAACAAACAAACAAACAAACCCACAAAAACGTAGCTAGAGTACAAATGACGAACCAGTCCCTTCAATCATGTTAACTTAGAGCCCTAAAAGAAGGTAAGCCCATGTTTTTTGGAGATTGTTGTCACCCCTAGTCAAGAGTCCACTTGTAATCTTCATTGAATAGGCCTACGCCTACTGCCCAATTTTTTTAACCACTTCTGGTAGCCTCGAAATGCTGCCCTATTTTTTTCTAATTTCTTGTAGCTTCGGAATGCAGTCCCAATTTTATTTTGTCTCCTAACCCCTTCTGGTATCCTTGGAATGCTATTTAGCTTCCTTTTTTTTTTTTTACTTTGTAATTGTCTTTCTTATGGCCTTGGAATATTGCCTAATTTGCTTTAACTCCTTGTTGTAAATTGTAGCCACGGAATGTTGTCTATTTTAATTCTCGAACTCTTCTGGCAACATTGGAATACTGCCCAGTTTTTGAAAACCCCTTCTGGTGGCATTGGAATGCTGTCTTATTTTGCAAGAAATGAGCCAAGATCTGTTGTCCCTTTAATAATGGCCATCCACGACACAGGCACAGGGGAAGGGGGGGGGGGCCCCAATGTTACTGTTTAGGGTGGGTTATTTAATTCCTTCTTGTTTGTCTTTGAGTTGGTGAGGGTATTGTCTGTAAACAAATGTCAATGTTTTTCTTCTACATAGTTTTTCAATTCTGTATGTAATCCTTTGTCACAGGTGAAAATAATACAAACTGTGCCATGTTATTGAAGCATTATTTTGAATAACCAGAACTTTACCAAAGCTCACTACATAAGACATACCAATCAATAATTAGTTGGTCTGAGTCTGGTCATGGAGTTAATGAGTAAGTCTATGTAAAATTTATATGGTTTCTTCGTTAAATACATGCATTTTATCCAGACTGAAAACATTAGAATTGAGCATTTCCCTTCCATGAAATGTTGGGGTTTTTTCGCTCTAAAATTGTAAAAAAATCTTTTTCAGCTCGGGGGAGAGCCCCCCTGGACCTCCCACCAAAGGCATCGCCCTTGGATTCCCATGAGGGCCTAGCGGGTTTTTTTCAGTCTTGCCTGGCAGCCCTGGAAACAGATTTAAATCCTACAGCTCATCATTATATCAAAATATATTCAGTAACTTTATAAAATAAGTAAACAGTTGCTTGTATGTTTTGTTTTAATGATGATAGGAAATGAAGAAAAAGATTTGGAAAAAAACAAAACACAATATCAGCAAAGAGGAAACTTCGAACTTTCTTTTCTTCATTGAATAATCAGTGGGAGAAGGTAGTGAAGTGGAGCATTACAAACACATTATGATAATGAGCATATTATTTATATCACAATTATTTCTTTGAGTTCACTAACACAGACCTATTATTGTTTTTGAAAGACTTATAATCAGACCAATGGCAAAAATTATTGCACATATATCCTGAACACAAAAGTAGAAAAAAAATCTGAGCAAATATGGACTTTTCTTGACTAAAAACTTGAATTACTAGAAATGGCACTTTCATTTATATCTCACTTAAAATCAAGCTTAGTAAAACAGCTTCTTTACAGAGTTAACATCAGGCTAGCAATATAAACAAACTGAAATTGTCATACATATTAGTTACAATAAAAGACCTAGGACATATTTTATCAAATCTTCATACTTCAACACAGGTTGGATTAATCAGGAAAAACACATCATTTTTTGAGATAAACAAAACAATATGATTTTCAAATAAAAGAAAAAAAAATAGCGGGTCAATAATATGAAACAAAGGCTTATAAATACTCAGATTCAGTTTCTACCATCAATATAGTCATTATCAATTATATAAAGCACCCATTTAACCGTCAAGTGTTTAATTAAAAGTCAAAGGTGTAAAATATGCAATAGATCAAAGTCATAAAAGTTTAAAAATCCTTGGAAAAAAATATTTTAAATTGTTTCACCGACATGGAAACAAATGTAGGGAATAATGTAAGGAATAATATTATATATATATATATATACCGCATATTACATATAAAGGAATTGTATGAAACATAAAAATTAAGTCATTAAATAAAAAAAATGTTTAAGTTGCATTTAAAAAGCCATTTTAAACAAAAATTGTACTGCAAGTTTCTGCTTTTAGTAGATTCAATAAATATAAAAGTAAAGAGGAGGAGTTTTGGGTTATCTGATTGAGAAAACACTATGATAAAATATTTGAATGATAAAATGTTTGATATGCATTCTCTTATTAAAGTGCTTTGTGAACATATAATAACTATGATCACAGAAAATACAATTTTAATTGCCTTGTTAATCATTTCTTTGTCGACATTGCTAGCTGCTTAAGTATGGCAGACAAGTTATTGCAAATAAATGGAACGCATAGAGATCTTATCTCTTATATCTTCTTACAATATCATAAATGATCTTCATAAAAGGTTTAATTTAAAAAAGAGAGGAGTGGGGGAAGGGGGCTGGTTCTCCCATAACTGACTCCCTGATAGGTCATGCATTTAAGCTACAAACTTCCTGACAAAAATGACTGATACATTTTCAAGTTCACAAAAACAGAAATCTGTCTTAAAACTTAGATGTGTTCAAAATTCCAAAGACGAACTTGCTTCAAAAGGGGCGGGCATCGCGGTTTGGTTGGAGGCCGATTTGTGAGGCAAAGTCCAACCTTTTGTAAGTTACTCGTGATTTGTGCTTGGACCAGGTGAGGTATGACATACTTGGTGCCTCTTGATGTAATCATGTGTAAATCTGACTTCAGGACTTCAGACAGAGAGGGAATGATGTTACAAGCTGCTGACAAGACATGAGAAGGCCACATAAGAGGTGAATACAAAATATCTCTCAGCTTTTCTGACATGCATTTCTCAATCTTCTCTGCAACATCACTTGAGATGGTAGCAGAAAAATAACCTAGGCAGCCGCACAGCATTGAGTGGGCGAAAAAGTTGCTTTCACTATTGCCTTGAAGAATACTGTCTCGGAATAGACATGCTATTTGTTCCAGTATGCTCTTATAAAGCAAGCAAGACAAATGCTGCTGTATGCTTAATTTTCTTACTTTTTTGTTGTCTATTTTCAGTAAATTCAAAATGTAATTATTTATCTGGGTGTTCTGAGGCACTTTGCCATTCAAAATACTGATGATTCTCTCTTTGGCTTCAGTCTCAAAGCAAAACTTGGAAGTGATGGTGGTAACAAGGTTGGCACAGGTGGTGTCAAGAACTGAATCGAACTTCTGCTGCAGGCTACGGTGATGCTGCTGTGTTAAAGATATCATTAGAAACACAATATCGGGGTTGTTGTAAGAGATGATAGGACATGGTGTGGCTTCTCGTTCACCATACAAAAAAGCCTTCACCTCCTGAATGGCCATTTTGGCTTTCTTCCTAATGTCGCTGATCTTCTCTGTATGAGTAAAATGTTGGCACAGGCAGGTGTCATCAATAGTGGTGTTGTGGTTTAGGGAAATATTGAGATATCCAATCCATAAAATCCACCGATCCTCGCCAACCAAGATAAGTAAGGCGGGACTTTTTCCTAACAGGCGGGACGAAATAATCTCTACAGTGAACAAGGGTGTAAAGTTATATGGGAGGCGTGGATGAATGCCATCATTGCATACAATGTCCATGTGGAAGCTGGTGATGCCCCCTGATTGCATGGAAAAGTAATCAAGAGAACCACAGGACAGGTCCATGATTCCTGGCAATGCTATAAAGACTTTTACAAGAGCATCGCTGACTAAAGTTGAAAAAGAATGGCCAAGAATCTTTAGGGTGTCTTTAATCCGCAGAGGCACTGGGTAGAACTCATACATCAGAAGGTGGGAGTAAATGAAACTTGATCTCAGGCCACATGTGATCCACATGGTGTACATATGTTTTAGCGTACCCAGCTTGGTCAGAATTTCCGATGAAAAGAATAAGTTGGACTGGCACATTTCCTCAATCTTAAAAGAAATAAAAAAAACAAAACATTGTCAATAGATGTACGTCCCATTAAATCAACACACAATCATAAAGAGTCATAATCATCATTACAGTGCACTCCGGTTAGCATGACATCGATGGGACCATGAAAAAATGGTCGCACTAAGCGGATGTCACGCTAAGCGAAGTTCAAAGGAAGTAACTTTGTTGCTACATCAAACGACTGACATAATGATTATTGATGATAGAAAATGCAAGACAGATGTTTTATCGGTACGGTAAGGAAAAGGTGTGAATAGCTAACTGCATAGAAGCAGAAGCAAAAGCTGAATAAGGACAAATGCTTGAGCGACATAATATAATTATTCATACTGTCTGTCGGCTGTTGATTGGGGCAAATTTAGTGTAGATCTAGAGTACCGGTAGTTATTGTAATTGAACATTGTCGACAAAATGTTATTATCCGCTCACCCTCTCAGACCCATAGACTATCAATACTATCATGCCAGGTCTTCACACCTCTTGATATCTTTCATCACACCCCTGTCAGATTGAAAGAAACATGCATCACCCTTCCCCTACCCCTCTCCTAAAACTGTACTTGGTATCAACCGGACAAAGCTTAAGCCTAAATGCCGGGAATGAGACATTCATTCATGTTTTGGGCCAACTGTAAGTTCGCTTTGATTGACACTCATTAGGCCCTGGAAGGAGACTGTGTGTGTGTTTTAGTTTTGAACTTAAATTGTGTGCAGGTCTAGTAAAGTACATGCAGTATACATGTACTGTAGTGTAGGGTAAGCCTAACTGAAGGTTGCAAATTGTAGGCTAGCCTTGTCGAGCCGTGTCTTCACAGATCGCGTGGAAGGCCTATCCTTTGCCTCTCCCCCTGTCTGATCTGAACTTCCTCCTTCCCCGTTCTTACTTTCCAATCATATGCACATTGTATAAGTCAAAGCCACGGCTTTATAACATTATACTAGATCTAGGCCTATGTATTTTATAGTGTTGCTGCATGGTATCACTAATATCACTACAGTCGACTCCACTTGTAGCGAAGTCACTTGTAGTGATTTTCGGATGTAGTGATCCTTTTCCCTGGAACGGGCAATGATGTAACGCAAACTCTTCCAACGGCTGTAATGAACTTCTGATGTAGCGATCTTTTTTCTGGTCCCCCAAGGGCATCGCTACAAGCGTAGTCAACTGTATTTAGTGGCCCAGATAGCATCAAAGTCCAACATATTGGGCGAAAACAATTTTTGCATTGAGAATTTGGTCGCGGTAAACGGAGTCGGCATGTCATCTTAACCGAGATTTTCTAACAAAGAATAAGAGGAAAGTTGGTCGGGACTCAAAAAAATGGTCATCGTATCCAGAGTGTCACGTTAACCGAGGTTGTGTTAAGTGGAATGCACTGTATTCACTAAGAATGTCTATCAGCCAAAAGCCCTAGCATTTCATCCACGTTTTGGGTATATACAGTCCGGTCCATATATAACAGCTAGTACTATAACAGCTCCTCCCGGTATAATGGCACTTTCCCCAAGCCCTTTTTTCCTTCTATTAAACAATAATGAAAATTTGCTGACGTAACAGCACCCATGACCTTTATTTCTGTTATAACGCCACTGCAGGTAGGCTGAGCTGTTAACAATACAGGCATTGAACAATTAAAAATTGTGTCCTACACTCAGAAGCTGACTAAAATGCCACTTTAGTCCTTCATTTGTGTATTGTGTGCAGTCATCACACTGATACTGGTCCGTATAAGCTTACCAGCACTCGCGGTCTCTTCCTCTGTCCCTTTCCCTTTCCAAAGATGCCAGGAAGCGCAATTCTTAAAAATTTCATAGCTTTTTATGTGCCTGGTTGTAACCACTCTGATTTAACGTGACTTAAAGAAGAGTCTCATTTATGCCATTATATCCGAGGTATACTGAAGACTTCATATTTTTGCTTTAAAACCAGTTAGTACATGAGCCCTCTTAGTACTCGTATTTTGAGATTAAAGGTCAGAAAGCACAACAAAAACTAAGCTAAAATTCATAAATGTACAGTGGAACTTCGGTATAACGTACCCAGGATACAACGTACACTCAGCTACTAAGTACGTTTTTCCAGGTCCCGAGTCCCGACAATATTTTTTCTTCATAAATTGCCTGGTCTATAACGTACTCAGCTAGAACGTACTTTTGGATGAAACGGACGATTTCAGAGCACCATTTTGGATAAAGTACCTTTTCTACAACGCACTTTTGCTTCTTGGCATCAAAATGAATACGTATTAGTTAATGAAATCGTATCGCTAGAGAGTAGACATTCTGTCATTCAACATCAATTAGCCATGAGCGGATGGCCTGAGTCGGTCTCGCCCATAAAGCTGGACTGACCAGGTGTTCACACCTTGACTGGACGTTTCCCCTGCCTTCCCAGGAATGGCGTAACTGGCATGCTTGTTGCGTAGGGTTTAATGATTCTTGATCTTTGACTCCCTGTGAACCTTCAACCAAGGCCGACTGACAGTCCCCCGCCCCCCTTTCCACCGTTGATCACCTAGCAAAACCTACTGCCCTGCGCCTGTGCCGCCTCCTCCCCTTTCCTCTCTAGTTCTACATGTCCCATGGACACGGGGAGGCTGTGTTTACTGTCTCATCATTTGTTCTCATAGTCCACGTTCCTTGGCTCAACCATGCCATAGAAGTGAAGTAGAATTGTTATACCCATACATTGTACTACATAATACTAAAGACGGTTTTGGGCTAAATACTATGCACTGATTGGTTCACTCAATCCAAACAAACAGCCAAACCCAAATCAAAACAAAATTAAAATCACAGCAAACCACCGGTATAGAGTAGACCCAGTCCACAAAGAATAAACGTTGTTCGTGTTGGGGGTAAGACATGCTAGTACTAGTACTGGTTTGCTAAAAGCACCGATTGGATGACTTCCTTTTGAAACCACGGCTACAACGTACCCCGGCTACAAAGTACTTATTTCCTGGTCCGAAGGGAGTACGTTATACCGAGGTTCTACTGTACTTCATTTTTCCAATTTAATTTTATACTGAGCATTCTTTGACAAAATCACTGTAATTTCCTGAAAAGGATCAATGAAGTACATCTTATCTTATTCATGGGGGCGTAGTGGCCCTGTGGACAGCACGTTGAGCTTCGGACAGAGAGGTCGCGGGTTCAAACCTTCGTAGAGACATGCGCTTTTTCCTTTAGCAAGAAAATTTAACCCTGTTGCTTCACTTGACCCAGGTGAAAATGGGTACAGCTTCGGCTGGGAAAGTATTCTGCAATAGACTAGCATCCTATTCAGAAAATGATAGATCTAATCTGTCACTGTCCGCTTCATACTACAGAAACCGGGATAAGCTCTGGCCCTATAAGCCGAAAGGCTTGAAAGGACTACTTTTTTTTCTTAATCTTATTCATGCGCTTCGTATCTATATACAGTGAAACTCGAATCCAACGAATTCGGACTCAACGTACACCTTGCATTCAACGAACAGAGAAAAATCCCCATTTTTTCTCCCCTCATTAACTATATTAAATAACTTTTATCCAACGAAATAATCTCAATCCAGCCTCGGTTCCAACAAACCAGATGTCACAGCAATCACAATGAAAAATCTAAGAAGTTCATAGTCCTACTGTCAGTTGATAAGAAACAAGGCTATTATATTATTAATGTTACGCCCACTTGGACTAGGGGTAGGGCAAGGTGGTGGATAGGGCCTACAGTTATGCAGAGACAGTTGTGAACCTGGGGTGGGCGGTTAAGGGGTAGGGTAGGGCAAGGTGTGGAGACGCAAAGAAAATGACCGTAGGGGAGGGCGAGGGAGCAGCATAGTGCTCAGCAGTAATAGCCAACGTGTGAAAGATACTGATAGGAGATCAAAGAGATGTCGGAACTTGAATACATAAGTAGTTTGTTATTCCCCTTAGACCTTTGCTTCAACAAACCTCACGTCCAAAGAACTTTTACAGAAGACCGAACGAGTTCGCTGAATCAGAATTCTACTGTACATCTTATTTTTCCTGTGTATCTTCAAAAGTGAAGTCGCATAGATTTGACTTAGTGTAAGCACTACTTCAAATTTCATTTAATTTAACCCTTTCATTGAAGTTATTAGTAAGTAAAAATAGTTAAAAAGGCAAAATACCTTTTCAAGAATAAAAAAAAAAAATTGCTCAAACACATATATATATTTTAGGGGTGTATGTAATGGCTTTTCATTTCCTCACCTTCATACTTGTGTAGACCAAGTGCCAAAACTCAAAAAGCTCAGTGACATCTGCTGAATCAATGTCAGTTATATTAAGCACAGCACAATTAAAACATGTTCGGCAGTAATCATCGAGAAAGTGGTTTGAGTAGATTAAATCAGCAAACTGGAAATCTGTCACAGCACAAGCAGCCAGGTCTTGCACATCAAGATACAAAAGGATCCTTTCGACAATTTCAAGAGGCAGTCGAAAGATGTCCATCAGTATGCCTCTTCTACTGCCTCAGATTCAGGTGGATGATGTGGCCTGTTTCGAAACGAAATAGCACGAAAAACAATAAATATTAGTAAAAGACTTGATAAAAATGTTAAAAAGGGGGATAAAAGAAAGTAAACAACAACAAAAAAAAACAACAAACAAACAAAAAACCCAAAACAAACAAAAAGTATACAACAAAAAAGAAAAATTGATTTACCAGTTGGAGGTTGATTTACATGTACTCATAACAGTACTGTAAACATGTACATTCATAACATATCTTCACTATGTACCAAAAGGATGTAAAATATCATATCACTGGTGTTGTTCTATGAATGATTTTTTTTTCTTTTCACTTTTTCACACCAGAGTAAACAGTATTGAAAGTCATACATCCTACTTTTTTCAAAATTTAATTTATTTATTGTGTACTTCTATTCACCAATTTCATTTAATTTTTATAAAATTGAAATGTGAGACTGTTGTAGTTTACTACTTTAGTGTGAAAAGGTGAAAATAAAAAAATTGCACTTATAATTTTATAGAATAACACCAATGAAATGCTTATTTCAAATGAATTAGACAAAACCCATTCTGATTTTTATGTGAAACTAAAGACAAATGTATACATAATGGTATTAAAAGCTCAAAGCATTTTCCTTGATTTGCTTAATAGTACCATAAACCATTTTTTAAAACAACTATTACCCTCCTACAATTTTCCAAATGTAGACACAGGAAGCAAACATGTTGAACGGCACCAAGAAAAGTTTCAACCTAGAAGTTTTACAATTAACATAACCGGCAGTTGAAGTTGAAGAGGAATGGAAAAGAAGCTGAGACCCTCTCGGTCTGTTCATCATCTCTTCATGAGAGATCATGTGTCTAATAATGCCTTTTTTGTCAGTGTTGACAATCTTGTATCAATGTTATTGATATGCCTGGTTGTGCCATAGTTGTTTTCGGATCACAACAGAAAGGCTGGTGGTTTGAATCCTGTCAGGGACATTGTGAATTAATCCTTGGGCCAAAGGACAAAGTTTCCTTTGGGGATGAATTACCGGACCTTTATTTTTCAATTTTTTTATAAATATATCACAAATCTAGTATGTGTAAAGTGAATGGTAAATTTTCATAGGCATGGATACATATCGCGACATAAAAAATTGGACAATGGTCTATAGGATGAGATCGATAATAATACCCTTTTGAGGTATGTGTATGCTGTTATGACCAAAGCACTTTTAAGTTAAGATTCTGACCTATTCTGACCTATTCTGCCACATCGGCCATCACCCTTGCAAAATTCCATCCACCCAAATATATAGTCACATTGGTATAATGCACCCCAACAATACGCCTTTAATAATACAGTGGTCACCACGTAAGAGACCGCCGTCTAAGAGGCCGGTTCGCCTTAGAGGCCGCTATTCCTGTGTAACCG
>JBCJKF010128008.1:0-10120 GCA_039654545.1 Plocamopherus ceylonicus | reverse complement strand
GGGGGGAGGGGGGGGAGGGAGGTATTTAGGACAAGTGTTGTCTTTTTTCGTTGTTTTGTTCTGTTTTGTTTGGTTTTCGTTTTTGTTTTTTTATCGTGGAAGAGAGATGTTTGAGGTTTTTCTTTATCTTTTATGTTTGTTGTGAGCTTGTTCGCTTGTTTTATTTTGTTTTTGTTTTTTACTTGTGTTTACTTGTGTATGACCTTTGCTTTCTTTTACTGCCGGGGGGAGGGATGTGGATGGGGGATTGTTGGTTATTGGGACGGGGATTTTGATGCATGCGACTGTTTTTTGCTTTTGCATGTTTTTGTACAGGTTTCGTTTGTTTATTGTTTTAATGGTGTGAGTAACATTATATGTGTTGCTGTATCATTACATTGGGGAGGTGATAGCTGGGGTTGGGAGAGTGGGGTGTAAGCGAGTATTATTTTGCTTTTGTATGTTTTTGTGCAGGATTATTTTTGTTTGTTTTGTTTCTTTATTATGAAGCACGTAATTAAATATGTGCAGTGGAACCGCTGGATAGCGACATCGCTCGGGACCGAAGATTTATGTCGTTATCCGGAGGTGTCGCCATTCAGAGGTTTTCAAGATGGCAGAAAAGGGGCGCGATTATAAATTAAAACGAGTCTTCCGAGGAAAACAACAATGCGATGCACAGACCTCTGCTTGTGATTCAGTGTGATAAGACATGTCCTAACCACGTTATAATGCATCATTGTTTTGATTAATTTAAATATAATAATAATAATAATAATAATAAACAGTGTTTTGATAATAAATAGTGATCGAAGGCCATTTTCCCTCTGCCTCAACCATCTTTGAACGATAATAAACAATGCCCGATCCCAACTTTCTGCAGTGTATTACTATTAATATTGTATTATTACTATTAGTACCAGCATTAGCATTATGGGTGGGGACCGGCATCAGTTCAGTCGTGTTAAATGGCATTTAATACTGCAATGGAACAATGGGGGCGGCAAAGCTGGCATCGCAAACGCCAATTGTGGTAAAGTGGTGGCTTAATAAGGCCGTTTGAGGGAGGGGGGGGGGGGGATTCACCATACAGTAGGACATCTTATTGTTCGGGAGATGAGCGTTTTCATTGGCTTAGAGGACGAGATATTGTTGGTCGGAAAAGAGATTGTCTGTTTGGCTCGATTTTTTTTTGTATCAAGCTTTGCTGTTAACTGCCGATTATCGCTAGATCGATGACGCTAACCAGAGGTTTCTTTGACATTTATGTCGCTATTTAGAGGTTTATATTACTAGTAATATATAGCAAAAAATTTGGGACCAGAGATCAATGTCACTATCCGGAGGTTGTCGTTATTCGGAGGTTTTGTTATCGAGAGGTTCCACTGTATCTGTAGCATTAAGTTAGTACCGATAACCATTCTTTTTAAGTCCTCCTCTCATGTGGAATCATTCCATATGTATTTCTTTTCCTAATATAGCCTAATTAATCCTCAGGCGTTTGCCAAGAAACCAGCAAGAATGGCACCAAGTGTTTGAGGAACAAGGCAGGCCATTAGTATCTTCACCCCACTGGACACACACAGCATTTGATGGATCATTTACAGGTATTTAGGATTTAAATTGGTTTATGGGTTTTTGTGCTGTATTTTTTATTTGTTTAGCTTATATGTGAGGTGGTGGTGGAGGGGGATGTGTGGGTTTTTTTCTTTGTTTTTGCAATGTAATGTAATAATTACTAAAATATGCTAAATTATTTAATATCAAAGAAAACATTGAGACTGACTCAAAATTGCAATTTCTTTCTTCCAATAAGAAAATGGCATTATTGTATCGAAAGGAAAAAAAATACCTGATTAAAATATTTTAAATTCCATACAAAACACAGTAAAATAACTTTCACTGACTTATTTCACGACTTTATCAAGGGAGACAACCATAGCAATCTTCGCAGAAATCGTAAACATGTAACTTATTAACTCAAGTTACGTCCATTTTCTTGTCAAGCGACCCAAAGGACAATCCTTTTTCTGGGACTCACGTTACCAGGCAGATGAGTGACTCATGATAATTCCCCAACGATAAGAAAATAGCCTTGACAGAAAGAAATGATCGTAAAACGCTCTAAAGCAATTTAATAATAGTCAGCGTTATAGTTATAATTCTCCGCCCATTGAGAATTATTCCCCAACTTCATTGAGTAGGCCTTATGAGAGGTACCATTTCTCAACTTGTGTCAACATACACAACAAGTCCTACAAGATTTCCTGCTGAAGAAGTACAATCAATGCATTCTATAAAAAATATAACATGAAAATTACACAATTACAATAAAAACTTACAGTAAGATCTTTGTCTTTTACACCAATATCACAATTTCTGCTTGGGGTGAGCCAAGTCAGATGACCCCAAGCAAAAAAGGTGTTAACTGTTTGGCCCGCTTTCATCCACTGTACCTACTCATCTTCTCGACCCTCCCATCTCATGTGAACAACAACTTGCTACTCCGCATGGTTTAATAGTTCCTCTAAAAATTATTCAACAAGTATTGGACTGCACAATTGAACTCGTGCCTAAAATGACTTTTAACACAGAGTTTATCATGCCTGTTGATTTTGTATATTTCATACATGCAATCAAGATAAAACATTAAAACATGAACAAAGAAAATGATGGGGTTGAGGAAGCGAGTAATCATAAGTAAACCTTCGCAATTGGGTGACAGTAAAGTTCTCTCTTTTTCTCCGCATGGTTTAATAATTCCTCTAAAAATTATTCAACAGGTATTGGACTACGCAATTAAACTGTTGCCTAAAATGACATTGAACAGAATTTATCATGTCTGTTGATTTTGTATATTTTCATACATGCAATCAAGATAAAACATTAAAATATGAACAAAGAAAATAATTGGGTTAATAAAGTGAGTAATCATAAGTATACTTCCGCCATGGGGTGATAGAAAGTTCTCTCTTTTTCTTTAAAAATTTCAGAAGGCTTAAGGACAAAGAAAATTTGGGGACAAAATAGGGATGGTCGCTAAAAATATCACGCTGATGTTATCGAGCAGGAATGTTCTCTCTTATCATTTTCAACATTTCAGATCTTCTTCTTCTATCCCCACTGCCGAGCTTATTGCTCTTGTGCAGTTGATGCCAGTCGATAGAATCTGCAGGTGTTTTTCAGCTGATCTGCAGAACCATACAGGGTGTTAGGTATGTTGGGTTGTGGTGGCAGGAGCCTCGTTCTTGCCTGGCTCAGGCCTGGGCAGTCCCTAAGGAGGTGGGAACAACATATCTGATGAAAGAGGGTTTCCTTGCTAAAAAGTTTGAAAGGCATTTTCATTAAAACTTTAAAGGGAACAATGAATAATTATCTCTCTATAATTAATGCAGAGTACTTAAGTAAAAAATGATCTTTATTTCAAGTTATGTCAAATTACAATCTTTATAAAAATAATTATAATAATTGGAATCACAATTATACCTAGTGAGCAAATGTAGTTACCCGATAAATGAAATGTACTACAATTGAATCAAAGTCTATGTACAACTAAGTAATCAACATTATCATGTAAACAATATAGTCTTAGTATTGGTCTTTGTAATAGCTGACAGACTCGGATAGCTGAGTATTTTTTTCAACGTGCCTTAACGGACTCTATTATATTAGTATTTTGATATCAGTGTTGTACATTTAAGTTTCTGTTTAAAAACTTCTGTATCTTTATTGTACTTAACATTGGTAGGGAGTTTATTCCACAATCTGAATGTATTAGGGAAATATGAATATAAATGGCTATCTACATTTGATGAAGGCAATGTAAATGTTTGAGCACTAGATCTTGTGTCTTCATTTCTCATTGAATTCCTCTATTGGTAATATTGCTTCTCCACTAATTGCTTTGATAAGAATAGTTACTTCATTTCTAGCTCTTTGTTCTTTGAAGGGTTTTCAATGTAACTTATCCATGTTTATTTTTGTGTTGCCTGTTGTATAGTTATAATTATTGGTAACAAATCTAGTTGAATTTTTTGTACTTTCTCTAACTTATCTATTTGGTTTTGACAATGTGGATCTCATACACATCCTCCATATTCTAAGATTGGTTTTTACAAAGATTTTGTAGCATTTATCCTTGACATGTTGTGGGCAATTATTGATGTTTTAAGGATGCTGATAGACTATTTGCTTTCTTACATATTGCATGGTGTTGGTTTTTCCATTGTAGTTTATTATCTATAATAACACCTAAATATTTGGCATTCTTTGTGGTTTTTAATGTTTGGTTGTGTACGTTATAGTCTGATTCTACAAGTTTCTTTTCATTGGTTATTTTGAGAACTTAACATTTATCTGGGTTACATTCCATTTTCCAATCTTCTTCTCATTAGAGTGAGTTTAGATCTTTTTGGAGTATTTTACAGCCATTTATATATTTTATTTCTCTGTAAAGTAGGCTATCATCTACAAATAGTCTCATTTTGGTCCATTTTTATAAGATCAAGATCAATGTTATTTACATATATTGAAAAGTAGAGTGGGCTTAACTCTGTACCCTGTGGGACTCCTGAAAGAACTGGTTTAGGGTTTGACTCTACACCTTCTACACTAACTTTTTGAGTTCTACCTATAAGAAATGATTCAGTCCAATTTAGAATTTTATCCTGTATGTCGTATCGTTTAAGTTTTAATAATAGTCCATGATGGTTTGCTTTGTCGAAGGCCTTTGAGAAATCTGAAAGAATAACATCTATTGTCCTGTCCTATTTAAGCAGTTGCTAAAATCAGTAATTGTTGTTATTGAGTTTCACAGCTTCTCTTTTTCCTAAATCATGTTGGATGGTATTAAGTATAGCATGTTTTTCTAGATGGTCCGTTATATTGGTGTGTATGATATGTTCTAGCAATTTGCAAGTTACAGATGTTAAGGATACAAGTGTATAGTTCTCTCCTTTTTTAACTTTTTTTTCTTTTGCATTATTCCATTCATTTGAAACTTTGCCCTGATTAAGAGAGTTTGGAATAGGTTTGCATCATTAAGTCGGTAACCATTCATTGTTTCAAATTATCTCCTCATATAGATAGAATCATGTCATATAATTTTGTTTCCTAATGTAGCCTTCAATTAATTCTCAAGTGCTTGATAAGAAACCAGCCAGCATGGCACGAAGTGGTTGAGGAAGATGGCAGGCTGTTATTGTCTTCATCCCTAATGGACATGGCAATTGATGGATGTAGCCCTTGTTTCTCCTGACGACTGATATTATAACTAACTCATCAGGTGGGAATAAAATAAATTTTGGATTTTCAAAATAAACAAGTTAGCCGAAAATTGTCTTTTTTAAAACAGTTTTACATCAACTGGTTATATCACACTTATGGTACCCTGTCATATGATATATTTAATGAAAGGCAATTCTCTTGTGAACATTTTGAGCTATTACAAGTCCCAATTGGAATTTTGATAATGATCAGAGAGGTAAAAATGTGTCGGACTGGATAAAAATGCACTTGATGAAATTTAAAGGACCACAACTCTTCAACGTGCAATTTTTTTCATGCAAACTTTTTTTCATGCAAACTTTTTTTCGGAAGCCCCCCATGTGGTCCTCGAATAGAAAAACTTGGTCCCTTAAAATCCCTAGGGGGAGGGAGGTTATTGACCAGTAGCCCACGGACTAAATCTTGTCTATACATACAAGATGGTTAGTCCTGGAAAACCAAATACATACATGTACAATAAACATGTAGTTTTTGTTTTGCTGTCTCAAATGAAAGATTGACCAGCTATTGTGTCTATCATTGCTTGAAGCATGATTCTGTATCGCTGGTAATAGTATAATGTAGTAAATAAATTCTATAACGCACAAAATCCATATATGCTTGCTCTTGGGCGCTTTACATGATTAAAAAAATAAATAAATAATGTGAACAGATAGAGTGAACTAGAAACAAATGGAAATTCATCGGAATGCCCAGACAAAAAGCTCTGTCTTAAAATTTTCCAAAATGTATGACATTTAAGTATGCAATTGCTTTCCAATATTGAAAAAAGCCATAATATTATAAAGGGTAACATTGATGCGTGTGATAGTGGGAGCATATATAGAAATAATTCCTTTATGTTTAAGTAGTCAAGCAAGGTCATATAAGAATCAGAAAACCGTCGATATCTGATAATGAAAATAAAAATAA
This sequence comes from Plocamopherus ceylonicus, assembly GCA_039654545.1. Classification (NCBI taxonomy): domain Eukaryota; kingdom Metazoa; phylum Mollusca; class Gastropoda; order Nudibranchia; family Polyceridae; genus Plocamopherus; species Plocamopherus ceylonicus. The sequence continues at coordinate 3,943 of JBCJKF010128008.1, read as the reverse complement.
GCTCTTTGCTATGCATTGTCTTGTGTTGCTTGTCAAGGAAACAGATGCCAGTTGAATTTGAAACATGAATAAAACAATCAAGTAAATAGTAAGTTTGTATATATTGAATTTATTCTAATCCCTAGAAATACGTTGCAATTTTATTTGATGGTCTGCAGTGATATTTCCATTTTATTTAATGATTTACACAGTGAGAAGAGGTAGACCATGTCAAACGTTCGGGTTTAACTGTAGACCATGATATCACAGTAGACCAACTGCTAATGCTGCACCAAAAAACTGTAAATTTTTTTTTCACATTCCTTGAAGGCTTAAATTTTTATTCACCATTATCCTTACTGTATCAGCTCTTTATTATAAAAATCAGATGGTGATAAACTTATAAACTCCGGTTAGCATGACATCGATGGGACCATTAGAAAATGGTCGTACTAAGAGGATGTCACGGTAATCTAAGTTTGAAGGAAGTAACTTTGTTGCTGCATCGAATGGTGGTCATAATTATTTTTGATGATACAAAAGGTAAGGTGGATGGAGCAGAAAACAGTTTTATCGGTATGGAAAGGAAAAGGTGTGAATGGTTGACTGCATAGAAGTAGAAGCAAAAGCTGAATGAGAACAAATTCCTGAGTGACATAATATATTATTATTTATTCATGCCTTCAGTCGGCAGTTGATTGGCACCCATTAGCAGAGTGATAGTGACAGTACATGCATGGGGATAATTTGGTTTACATCAAAGTACCAGTAATTATTGTAGTTGAAGATTGTCAACGGAATTTTATCATCCATTCACCCTCTCAGACTCAGTGACTATCAAGGCACGTCTTCAAGCTTCTGTGTTATTGTTTTCTTTCGTCACACCCCTGTCAGGTTGAAAGTAACAAACATCACCCCTCCCGTACTGCTCTCCTCAAACTACTTGGTAAATGTATTAACTCTTCATGACTGTAGAGGGTTTTCAGTTCAGCCGTAGTGTGTTACAAGACCCCCATATTTTTCGATGGGGTGTGTCAGAAAAATTGACATAACTTATTTAAATATCAAATTTACAACTTAATTCTGCATCTGACAGTATAGTTTGTTTTATGTTTGGTTGATGCGTCGGGGGTTAAAAGATAGCAGAGGGAAAGAAGCAAAAAGGGAGAAAAGAAATTTGATGTAACATTTTTTTATACTCAAAATACCATAGCAGATCAACATTTGGAGATACATCAATAACCACGTAGAAAAAGTGTTCCTTTATAATCTATAAACAATTTAGTAATCAAAAAGTAGCAATCAAATATGGATATTTCCAGAAATGAGGCATAAATGATGAGTAATCCAAGAGGAAAAAATAGAGGAAAAAAACACTGAAACAAGACAAGTACCAAAGGTTACACATTAGAAAACTTAATAAAATGCAGTTAGATCCTTTTCCCAGATGTTTTCAGTGAGAGTAATGTCTGTTTATGGTGTTACTACAATAATAAAAATAGTCTTTCTATTGAGCCGAATGACTTTTGTGAACACCTCCGGGCCGAGCCATTCAGCTTGACGGCTATAAGAAGTTAAGGGAACAAAGGTTTAGCCTAAACGCTGTGAATGAGACACTCATTCGTGTTTTGGATCCACTGCAGGTTCACTTTGATTGACACTCATTCAGCCTAGCAATGCGACAGTGTGTGTTTTAGTTTTCGAGTTTAATTTCTTGTAGACCTAGTTTTGTACCTAACTCAAATTGTAGTGGAGGCTAAGCCTAACCGAAGATTGCAAATTGTTGGCTTGCCCTGTTGTGCCACGTCTTCAAATATCGCATAGAAAGCCTACTCCCCTTGTCTGATCTGAACCTCCCTTCCCCAATCCCCTTTTCCAATGGAAAAGCAGTGGCTTTAATACAGATCTAGGCCTTTTATATAAAGTATGGCTGCATGGTATTACTAATTAGTGCCCCAGATAGCGTTGCAAGTCCAACAAATCAGGCAAAAAAAAGTTATGTGCTCTGAGAATTTGGTCGCAGTAACCGGAGACGCCATGTCATCTCTGATTGCATCCATTCCGCTGTTTCTGTCTATTTCCATGCGTCCATTGCGCTGCTAAGAGCAGCATTTTCAAAATCGAAACGTGTTCGGAGTTTCTTATTGTCCGAAACGCCGTGAAGCAGAAGCAATTTATATAGCATTTCTCAACACCTCTGACCTATAATATCCATCATGTTCCCATTTATTATTTTAAAACATAGCTATTTTTGTCGCGGACGTGTTGCCAGGCAACGTTTACATCATCTAGGTTGAGGCAACATAGTGCTGAACAAGTTCGACTATGCCTCACTTTATTGATGTTACATATCAATTTGTTCAAAGTGATTTGTTCAAAGTGATGTCTTTCTTATTATATTTTTTCGCGAATGGTGTTGGCAGGCAACGTTTACATCATCTAGGTTGTGGCAACATAGTGCTGAACAAGTTCGACTATGCCTCACTTTATTGATGTTACATATCAATTTGTGCAAATGTGATGTCTTTCTTATATTCTGTTGGTTCCTATGTTGTGGAGTTAATATTTTGTTGTTTATTGTGCCATACATTGACATTTCCGTTTTGTTTGTTTTTTAATTTTTTTTTTCAACCTCATGTTTCATATGTGTCTACTAAATGGAAATTTATTACATTCACATTCTCCTGGCATTTCTGAACAGTAAAGTACCAGTATATAAGATATATAGTTGGGGTTGTAGTATGGCTCACAGTTACATTTTAAAGAACCCAACCCCTGCAGAACCCTGCCAGAGCCAACAATGCTATTAACAAAATTATAAAAAGAATGGAAGCAATAGATGGGAAGTGCAGAGTTTGCTTCGTCCAGATCCCTGGCCATGTTGGCATAAAGGGAAATGAAATAGCTGACAGGTTGGCAAAATCTGCACTTTTAAATAACATAATTAAAAACAATTATACAATGTTTTCTGATTTTAAACCATTAATAAACAAACATATACATAAGATTTGGCAACAAGATTGTGATTATGAAATTAACAACAAATTACATGATATTATCCCAAATTTAAATCATAACTTGCCAAAGGTGAATTTATCATTAACAAGGAAGGACGACACCGTTATGAACCGACTTCGAATCGGCCATACATGGCTAACCCACTCTTTTCTTTTCAAGAACGAACCACCACCAACGTGTCCGTTCTGTGGTCAGAACTTAACCATTAAACATATACTACTTGAATGCAATAACCTGAACCACATTAATCAAAAGAACATTCTGGGAACTCATAAATATTTTTAATAAACCGAACTGTAAATATAATTTTTTTTTTTTTTAAATAGAAAGCCCCCAGATTGTCCTCTAAGGATGTACTGGGTTATACCACAAGCAAACAAACAAACAAACAAACCCCTGGTGAAATTTTCACAAGGAAAAATAACTCTGACCAGCTATTGAAAAAAGTCTGGTTGCAATCAGTTAACCGAGGTTTTCTAACAAAGAAAAAGAGGAAAGTTGGCCGGGAATCAAAAATGGTCACCGTATCCGGAGGGTTACACTAGCCAAGGTTGTGTAAAGTGGAGTGCACTGTAATTATGAATATTATTATGCCTATTATTATAAGCAATGTCGTATCTCAATCTTATACTGTATTGTAATTTCATTTTCTATGATAACCATTTAGTTTGGTGTTTTGTATTTGTTGCTTTTATTTGGTTTTGTTGTTAGTTTTAGCACAATACTACATGGACGTTTTTTGTTGTTGGTATTTTTTTTCAGGAACAGACATCCTCTGCTATGGCCTGTCACGGATGCAAAGTGCAACTTCATAGTCCCTCAAGTCCCAAATGATCCTATATGATCAAACCAGAGACATTTTTTTCTTTCAAGGATATGTTTGAAAAGCAGTTTCATTTCTCTCTATCTCTCTCTCTCTCTCTCTCTCTCTCTCTCTCTCTCTCTC
>JBCJKF010127897.1:0-10121 GCA_039654545.1 Plocamopherus ceylonicus | reverse complement strand
CCCCCAAAAAAAAAAAAAAAAAGGTAAATGAATAAATAAATAGATAAATAAATTAAATTAAATTAAAAAATTGAAAAAAAAAAAAAAAAATCAAAAGTCTATTTTATATGAAATGAAGCTGATTGTAAAAGTATAGTTTCATGTAGGCCCTACACTTTTTCTCCTCCAATGTTTGCTAGTTTTTGTTTTCTTGAAGTACAGCCCAGTACATCCGTATTGGACCGTCTCAGGACTTTCTAGTTGGAGTAATTAGATGACGGGATTGTTAGAATTTTTATGAACAAAATATGATAAAAGTTGTGTATGATCTATAACATTGGATTGGTATATTTACATTTTATTAAAAGCGATTACGAGCTTAAGAAAACTCAGAACGTTCTTAGGTTTGATATTTCAAATTAAGTTGTAAAGGTTTTCTTGATTGTAGAAGGACACTCTAATGTGGTTTAGGCTATTGCATCCAAATAATATAATTATGTTTTATAGTTGAATTCTGACCACAAAACCGTTGGTGATGGTTTGTTCTTTAGAAGAAAAGAGTTGATTAGCCATGTATGGCTGATTCGAAGTCGGTTCATAATGGTGTCATCCTTCCTTGATAATTTTCCCTGTGGCAATTTATCTTTTAATGAAAAGTATCAAAACGAATTGAAGGCGATAATCATCCAACAACTAATTGATATCACTTTTGTCCTGCGTTTTTGATGTTGTTTTTTTATTACCTCCATACTTGAAGATATCGACGAGTGTAACGAAAACAAGGTTACTTGCCCAGAAAACTCAGGCTGCGTCAACACTCCGGGAGGATACGAGTGTGAATGCTGCGCTGGCTACTCTGACGAAGGGGGCATGTGTGCCCAGGATGGAAGTAAGCAGATGCCTCTTGGTTTCTTTCTCTTCCAGGGCTACACATTCCTATGATTCTTGACCACCATCATCACCATAGTCATCACCTTTATTATCGTCATCGTTGTTGTCACCATCATTGTCATCGTCGTCATCATCATCATCATCATCATCATTGTTGTCGTTGTCGTCGTCATCACCATTGCCGTCGTCATCGTTGTCAACATAATCACCATCAATATCATCCTCATTAGCTTCATCGTGGACATCAATATCATTATCAACATCATCCCCATCATTGTCATGATTAACAACACTCCATCATTATCATTATCATGACCATCGCAATCATAATGGTCAACATCACCATGAATATCAACGTTGCCTTTGTAATTATCATCATCATCAGCTTCATCAACAGCATCATCATCATCATCATCATCATCATCATCATCATCGCCAACACCATCATCATCATCATCATCATCATCATCATTATCATCGATGCATCATCATTGTCGTCGTGGTCTTTATCATCATTACCATAGTTATCATAATTACAATCGCTATTATCTGAATCGCTACTATCGTTATCATCATTGCCATTGTTAACATCATCGCCATCTGTATCTTCATGACTTCTATTTCTTGATGTAAAGTACGGTAAAGGTAATAGTAAGAGGATTAAAGGAAAACAGGCTTATTTGGGACTGGTCACAATGGATGTTGCACATCGACTGCATAGACAACTGTACATAGTATATTAACATAGAATCGGCATGAGAGAGTCACATGACTGACTGATGGTCACAATTTTATCGTATGAGAAGTTATGTATATATGTGCTTTGGTAGGAGAAGGGGGGGGGGGGGGGGGGGAGTCAAAGGGCCTATGTTTAACTATGCATGATATTAATCTGTATGGGTGTGGTTTAGCACAATTTAACTCTTTGACTATAATTTACCCATATACCGGGATGAGCACATTTCAACCCAATATATGGGCAGATTGCTGTCAAAAAAGTTAAATAGTTAAGTGGTGCTCATGACATTGATTCAGCTCGTGATTAACAAAGAGTTAAATTGCTCTCCTGCCCATATTTTGAGGACTGACATTGAAAGAGTTAAAACTGGTATCTAACATCACCCTTTTTAAATCCAAGATACATTGCGAAGTATATCGTATTATTCATCCATGCCCATACAATCTCTCTCTCTCTCTCTCTCTCTCTCTCTCTCTTTCTCTCTCTCTCTCTCTCTCTCTCTCTATCTATCTATCTATCCATCTATCTATCTCTCTCTCTCTCTTTCCCCCCCTTTTCTGTCTGTCTCTCTCTCACTCTTTCTCTCTCTCTTTCCATCGAGATCTCTGAATCTCTCGATTTTAATTAGTTTTTTCTGTCTTTCAACTCTTTTACTTCGTGGCATTCGAACTCCCTTGTGGTTACGATTAAAATTACTTTTTAAAATCAAATTGTTCTTCTCTCCCTGTACCCCAAGCTTTATACATAGGCTACTCGTAGTAATCGAACTCACTTGTTATTGCCATTAAACTGTTTTCTCTCTCCATTTACCTCAAGCTTCATACATGGGCTAATCGTAGCACTGTATCCGAACTCCCTTGTTGTCACCATTAAAATGTTCTTCTCTTCACTTACCACAACCAGGTGTCAAAGTCAGTGTACCCAACCCCATATGTTGTTTGGAATGTGACGATCCAGTTCGATGTGACGAGCCGCCTGCAACTCATTGCCTGCGTACTACAGAGGGAGCCACAATAGAGTTTCCGTCCTACAGGGATCTCTACAAGTTTGTCTGTGTCAACAATTTCGATGCACCGAAAGAGAACATCTACAAGGTTCCTTGTGCCGAGCTCAGCCCGACGACCACCCCAATCATAACAACCTCGTTCCCAGCCACTTCACAAGGCCCGGCGCCCACCAACCCTCCAAGCCAGACCACTTCCGGTCAAACCGGTGGAGGCGATGAAACCACCCCAGGGGTCGAGCCAATGACCACTCGTAAGTTCCCCCACCTACCGTCTCTGTCTCTCGTCATTGTATACCAAGAAAAATACTGATTAATTCAAACAATCAATGACAAAACACAACCTTAAAAGCTATGAATAATGCAAAGATATGTATGTGTTTTTATAGATTATGAACGACAGTGGAAAGACCAACACCACATATAATTTTAAAGAGCACACGCCCTACTAGCATTTCTGAAATGTAATATCTGTGACTGTCCACAACATTTTATTACTAAGTGCTATGGAACTTTCCTAAAACCAGCCCTACAATATGGAGGGCATAAATGAGATTGTCAGTACCCAGTAGTTGATTAAGAGAAAATACAACAACCACCACCACCAACACAACAACAACAACAACAACAAAGACTACAATACCAGCAACAACAACAGCAACAACAAAAAAGCAGGCAGATTTGTAAACAACAACTATAACTATACACCAGGTAACATAAAAATGAACATGACAAAATGACAATGGATACACATCAAAGAAAAAGAGCTAAAAATGAGGCCAATCATTCTTTTCAAAGCAATGAGCCACAAGCAGTATTAGCACTTGAATAACTTTAAATGTAAAGAGTCCCATGAAATCTTGGGTTAAGATCGTCAAACATAGAATTGGTTGTTATTTATCATCAGTTTATTTCTACTGCGCGTTGACAAGAATACTCAGCTATCTGAGTTTGCCAGCTATTATGAAGACTATGACTAATTTTTATTTTATCAAAAATTGAATTTGCATTTACTATTTAGGTTTTATTTTGTTCTATTTTGAAAACACTTTTGTTTTGTATTTTCTTCACATATTTGAATATTTGTTTTCACCTTTCATAATTTAATTGTTATGAAATTGTTAGTTACAAACATTTTTGTTTTATCTGGGTGTATTTTTTTTTTCAGAAACTGCCCCGCCACCAACAACGAAACCTCCCAAGAACTGTGACTCGCCAACTTTCTGCGACGACATAAAACCACCTCCTCCAAAACTCCAAAGTGGTAAGCATTGCAAAAGCTGAATGCAATACCCTTACTTCACATTAAGATTAAGAATCCATTCAAATTTGGTTGCCTGGGTATAATTTTTACTTGATAATATCCCAGCTATAGCGAGATGTTGTAAAATACCCCTTTTAGCAGCTGACTCCCCCCCCCCCCCCCTCGACGACTAATACCACTATTTCCCAAAGGCCATTAAAGCTGGGTGATGATGGAGAAGCTGCATAGCACTTCATAAATAAGAAGGGAAGCTGTGATCTCATTTGGCGATTCCATGTCTTGCACGATTTCCCAGCACATTGTCCGACCACAGCTTTCCTTCACACAATTGGTTGCACCATAATTTTGACATAAGTGCTGACTGAAAAAAAAAAGAAAAAAAAAGAAAAAAAAGCCTTCAGCCTCGCTCTCATTACCGTTTAGTATCCGGAGTAAGACAGTTTTAGTTTCATTATTTTATCCAACGTTTTTTGACCTTTACCCTTTACCCTTTGCCCTTTGCAGGCCCAGTGTGTGGACCTTCCAGCAGCACCACCCCAGAGACCTTCCCGTCCTACTGTGATATGGTGAAGTCCCTCTGCAAAGCACCTGGCAGTCCTGACAACATCATGCAAGTTCAGGTAGCCGCAGAGGCCGGTGAGTGCCCGACACCGCCACCAACGACGCCACCACCGACGCCTCCCACCGAAGCAACAGCTGCGCCGCCCACCGAGGGGCCGGCCCCTACCGAAGGCCCTGGTGAGCCCCAACCAACAGCCGAAGCCCAGACCACTGAAGCTCCCACAACGTCTCCACAAACACGTAAGGCAACGAACAAAAAGGGGAAATTGCGGTGTTGGGAGGGTGGGGGGAATATAGTGTCAGATTAATAAATGAAGAATCCAGAATGATTTTGCTTATTATAGCAAGCATTATAATTCTGTAATAATATAATGTGTGGCATCGTTATCTAGTGGTAAGCACTCGAGCTGTAGACCGCGATGTCCTGGGTTCGAATCCCGATGACAGTCCCAATGTTGAGCTCTTGCAGAAAAGCTCTTTGCATACACCTCCCCCCCCTCCCCTCATTCAGATGTAAAATGTGTACACGACTATGTACAGCGGAAGAGCTTTGTTGGATGCTAGAGTAATTGATCTGTAAAATCGCTGCTCCTCTGTATTCCTTATAGGAAGTAGAAGAGTTTATTGGATTGAAATGGGCCAGTAATTCCATGTAAGGAGCGTAGAATTCGATCAAGAGCATAAGCGCTATAACAGGGCTCAAACTTAATTTCATCTCTTGTATAACAACCAATATATTATAAAGAGCAATATATAATAAATTGTAGGTGTTAAATTCCATAGGATATTCTCCACCTGGTGATGTTGTTATCTCGAGGTTGAATCTGACCAGTTCGACAAAATCTCCGTTTGGCTGTCCATTTTTAAACCTTTTCTGTCCTTATTTCTTGTAGTACTGCTGTTTTGATACAAGGATTTCTGAAATGTTATTAAGGAGCTCCTCAGAGAGTTGAAAAGGTTACTGCATTGTCGTGGAACCCCTGTAAAGCACATAGAGCACAATTAAGTGGATATGCACTCTATAAGAACTCTAATTTAACTTTATGATTCAACTACATGTACATGTTATTTGTTGTTGTATTGGAATCTTAAGTTGTTATGTTCTCTGTGACTGCTACTTCCGACAATGCTTTGGCACATTGTCATTTAGTTAGATCAAAGACTTTTCCATTCCACAACTAGTTTCTATGCTATGACAGGCAGTTAGATCAATGACTTCTACATTCCACAACTAGTTTCTATGCTATGACAGGTAGTTAGATCAATGACTTCTACATTTTACAACTAGTTTCTATGCTATGACAGGTACTACTCGTACTTTCCAAAACTCGTCTATGCCTTCAGAATCAATGATCAATGATCATTGACTTTTACATTCCACAATTACTGTGTGGTTACATCTGATTCTAATCAATTTCCTTTTCCTAGCTGTTGAGCCACCGCTGTCCAACTGGTCTCCCTTCTCAAACTGCGTGACCGATGACACAAACAAGCTGTGTGGCCCAGGCAGCCAGTTCAGGACCAGATTACCCCTCCTGGTAGAGGGTGACGTAGCGATCCTGCCCGTCCCAGAGGGAGATACTCTTGAGATCAGAAATTGCTTCGTACCCTGCGACCCCGAGGACCCTGACTGTGAGATTTGCATTGATTTATAATATTGATATCTAAATAGTTTTACATCAGAAAGTCAGATTCGTTCCCCAATTTTCGTCAGTTCTGAAACGTTATTGCTGTATCTCTTTTTTTATTTTATTCCTGGCTTTCAGTTGATGATTTAGGCTTACCAGTCATTTTACTAAAAGTTTAGATGTTCTTTCATTATCTGCTTACTTGTACCTGTACAAATGTACATGTATTAATATTCATGGATTTTGTGAACGTCTATTTATTAACAAAGCTTGGGTGAAAATAAAACTTTTTGAAGTGCATTGCGGGAAAAGAACTATAGTCGTTCAAGAAACCATTGCTCACATTTTTCAAATACCTTGAAAAGTAAGTGTTCAAATGTTTAGTGACTAACACAACCTCCAAAAGTCAACTTTCAAAACCTTTATATTAATATTGACTCGTTTTCGGAGCATTTCATGGAATGAGATTCGATGGAAAAATTACTTTGAAACGGTTCTAAATTTGAAATATGACATTAAAGTGCTTCAGTTGAGAAGTAAATTAAAATGTCTGGAAACCTTCAGAAGCATTAATAACTTCAGTCTTATTGTGATCAAAATCTTTAATTTCAAATTACACGTTGAAAAACCATGGATGATGAAGTTAATGCACTATCAGCGCAAAGCCCATGTCAGAATTAACAGGAGACGAAATGATGTTAAAAATTGGGACACATGTCTTCCGTTTTAATACATGATATTCAATTGTTACCATAGTATAATGAAGGTTTTCATCGTATGGACAAAGTTTACCTAAAACCGTTTGCCTTTCTTGTGGAGGTATTTGGGCCGTACTTGTATCATCTAAAATATAAGTGTGGGTCATTTATATGATGTAATGTAATTTTCATATAATATATAGCACAAAGAAGAGACTTGAAATATTACAATGTTCCATGTTAATTTCAGAGAAAAAAAATAACATCTTTTGATCATAGTCTATGAAGTAACGCCATTTTTAAATATCACAAAGTAGCAAGTTAAAAAAAACAACTCTATCAGTTTTGGAGGGAAAAAAATTGTATCCTTTACTCTTGGCCATTTTAACTCAGCAGTAAACCTTCATTGAAAAAAATAAGCTTATTTATACATGCATCTATAAAGGTACGGTACGGCTGGTAATAGGTTGTCTTTCTATGTAAGATAGACCCGGAAAGGGTTATATTTTAGCTAGACCCTGAAAAGTATACATTTAATTGACTGGATATCCTGCTATTTGTCATTTCCAGTCGAGGTTGATGACTGTGGTGATAATGGTCTTTGCACCGACAAAGACCCAGTATGCGGTTCTATTGGAACCGGGGGTGTGTCCACGTTCAACAGTGAGTGCGAGCTGAACCAACAAGCTTGTAAAGCTGAGGCCAAACCAGTTCTCAAGTCCAAGGGCGAATGTGGAGAAGATGACGGTAAGAGATGAAGCCGCCTTCCTTCCCCAAATAGAACAAAAATCATATTTTCCTAGTTTTAGCTTTTTGATACAAGCTTACCCATCATTTTACTTTGGGTTTAACTTTTTGATAATAGACTACATGTCATTTTCCTATGGGTTTAACTTTATGATAATAGTCTCTACATCATTTTCCTATGGGTAGTGCATGTACACTGTAGTAGTTTCGTACGGATACACCTCCAAATTATCTGCGTCAACCCAGGGAGTGAAATCATTTTCGGCTGCCCTGCTAGTATCACATCCCCTCTTTGGCTCTAACCTTTTCATACGCATCATTTTGCTTTCGATTGAACTGTTTGATACATGTAATTTTCCTTTGGGTTTAAGTTTAACGTTTCACGCACATTATCTTCTTTTGGATCTAACCTTTCGATACACAAAATTTTCCCCTTGGTCTAAACTTTTGATACACAACATTTTCCATTAGGTTTAACCTTTTGATAAGCACCATTTTCCATTGGGTTTAAGCTATTGGTAAACACCATTTTCCTTTGATTTTAACCTTTTGATACACAACATTTTCCATTGGGTTTAAGCTTTTGATACACATGATTTTCCATTGGGTTTAACTTTTTGATACATATTGTTTTCCTTCAGTTTTATCATTTCGATACTACCCACCCTATAACAAATCATTGTTTCAGGTTCCTCCAACCCTCGTATGTGTGAGAACAAAGCAGGCCCCATTACCCAACAGCGGATATACGAGACAAGGGATGAGGAGAACGATGTGTACTGTATAAGCGAGCTGAAGGAAGTTAAGTCATGCAGCGACATGTTGTGCAAAGGAGGATCGGACACCTGTTGTCGACCCGCTAGCCAAGAAAGGATTGTAGCCCTAATGGAATGTTATGCCATTTCAAACGGTGAACCAAGAGGACAAAAGGAACACGAGGTTGGTTTTAGAATTACTTCCTCTTAGCACATCGGAATTTTTTTTTCTTTTTGTCTACTTTTTTAAAATACAAAACTTGTCTTTCGGGTTTTTTTGTTTTTTTTCGCGATCTTTGGTTACATTGGCACAGTAGTAGTAGTATGCAACTATTGAAATAGTAAAAATTTAAATAATATAATATGGTATTAATTTTAAGTCAATATTAAAAATAGGACACACAACTGAAATGGTGTGGATTCAAACCGTTCGTGAACTGTGACCCTTGGGCAAGGCAGTTTAATTTTTTATATTTTTTATGAGGTCATTTAAATTCAGTCTTTGATTTCAGAATATCTGACAAACTCAATCAACTGAGTATTCTCTTCAAAGCGCCATAAGTAATTAATTCTTCTAGTATTTTGATATCAATGTTGTACATTTAAGTTTCGGCTTGAAATTTTCTGTATCTTAATTCTTATATTAGTTGGGAGTTGATTTCACCATCTGAATGTATACAGGAAATATGAATACAAATATCTACATTTGAAGAAGACAGTGTAAATGTTTGAGTCTCAAATTAATTAAAATCGAATGAAGTGAAAACAGGTTTTATGGAATGATCAAACAAGAACAGAAAAAGAACACATGTATTTGAATGCCCATGGCAATATTTTTTTAAAGTAGAAAAATTAGAAATTAAGAATATATCATATCCCTCAATTATGCAAAGAAATTCGTGTTAGTAAAATTCTTTGAGAATGAAAAAAAAACCCCAACAAATTCACATAATTCCACATATTTTGGACAGTAAAATTCTTTAAGAATAATAAAAAAAAAAATTCACATAATTCCACATATTTTGGACCAGAAATAGTAAAAATATTGCCATCATTATTTTGTTCTCATCGGCACTCAGATGTACATGAATTCCAATGTTCTCCTTTTGTTATCTCCTAATATATTGTTACAAAGAAGTTAAAAGTAGAAAACAAAATAATGACAGGGTGTGGTGGAATGAGATCTTTTAATTCCTGTTAAACAATTATTAGACTAGCCCCCCCCCCCCCCCCTCCCCGCATTTTGAATAGAATTTATTATAACGCATCTGATCTCATTAATTTCTCCTTCCTCCCCAGTACTATTCTGCTACCGCATGCAAATGTGTGGACAAGGAAGAGGAAGTGGAAGAGAAATGATGGACGGATGATCGGCAACCCCGCTAAGGACAATTGGATCTCAGTCTATATTCCCCATTTATGAATAAAATGGATTAAAACTAAAAATGTCCTGTTTCGAATCATTAGGCTTACACTTTTCATGCTGCGTTTTGTTTTATTTGTTTGGGTGTTCAAGTTGCTTTGGGGTTTGTTTTTCTATATTTGTGTTACCTTCATAGATGTTTGTATGAGTCTCATTTTGCATTGTTATTGGTATCATTATTATTCCCCTTGCCTTTCATGTCATGAAAATTGTTCGTTTGTTTTTTGGGGGGCTTTTTTTGGTGATTAGCTGGAAGCCATCACCTGCCAAGTAGGAGCCATTTGGTAAACACAGGTGTGTTGTTCATGTGTTAAATCTATCTCGCGGGCGTGATGGAACAGGGGCGTATCATATGGTACGCCTTTGTCACTCCGATGAACCAGAGAATCGTATTGACCATAGGCATGTTGTGTTAAAATATCAAATTGATATC
>JBCJKF010127787.1:0-10121 GCA_039654545.1 Plocamopherus ceylonicus | reverse complement strand
GAGAGAGAGAGAGAGAGAGAGAGAGAGAGAGAGAGAGAGAGAGAGAGAGAGAGAGAGAGAGAGAGAGAGAGAAGAAATACCATTACTAATTACTAATAGACCAAGATATGATAGCAAATAGATCATTATTCTGCACACTCCCGCATGCAGGCCTCTACGCCTTTAGTTAGCCTATAATACAAACTAAGCCTAGGCCTCTATACAATACGGTAACTAAGGGTAGACACTGCAAATCTAACACATGAAATCAGCTAAAGTTGTTAAAATAACAGTCATGCAACTACAATATAACTACTAAGAGTACGAGGACTCAATAGGCACGGCACAACATGCATTACCCGTAGGGCCTATCGCCATTCATCATGTTGGCGGCGTTCATCTCGGCCTTGCGATCAAATGCGTGTCAAGTTTGATCTGATGGCGCTTCACATTCACCTTTTATTTGTGATCATAAAAGCAAAAGGAAAATAAAATAAAATACATGAACACTTACCGTAGCTTGTTGGGCATCTGCTGGAGAATCAGTTTCATCAACATCCAGCTCAATATCAGATTCCTGATCGTTTTTGACTTCGCTGTTTGAGTCCATGATGGATGATATCGGTGAACAATGGAGTCGTGAAAAGGCTTTGTTCGCTATCACAAAGGATAGATGATCCCCACTCAGTAGTGGGTCTAAACATACGCTAACGGGTTCAAAAGGTCACTTGAATGTGACTTTCTTCATTATCTAGGGTCATTTTCTTAAAATAGCTCAATACCTATTCTTAGAGAGCCAATGAATGTAGGCAAAATATGAGGCGCTGGCCGTGTCGTTTGGTGTCGGCTTGAACGGTTGCTACACACCTGTGCAGCGATCAGTTGGTGTCGGGTTGAACTCTCAGCGGGGATCGCTCGCGTGTCGTTTTGTGTCGGCTTAAACGCTAATGAGTTAACAAAGCTGTCTATTTATCGTGGGTATATGCTTAATTATATTTATACATAACAAAAGCAGTGGTGATTGAGAATCCAAGAATTAAGTTTACTCTCAAATGCAACACTTGTCTTTACATGGAAGTACTTAAGTTAAATGTCCAACAAGAAACCCAAGGAGTGACAATATCAACATCTTTCTAGTTGATACCAAACCATATAGAAATCCATATAAAAGGCATGAAAGACATTACAAGAGACTTCAGTTGAAATATTTCATCCAGCGACATTGAATGTTCCTTCAAACGCTGACTTACAGATCCATCTTCAACGTAAATTTTTACAAGACAACAATTAAAGATACAGCCATCCCATTGGTGGTATTAGCCATGTCAAATCCTACATTGGTGATAAAGACAAAAAAAGAAGAAAAAAAACGAAGGCCCTGGGGATTCCTTTCCTAATTCCTGGGTAATTTTACGTGGAAAAGATGGATTTACATTCAAATTTTAATCTCTTTTATTTTTATTTTTTACCTTCCTAAACTTGCTTTAGGAGTCCAATTCCCATCTTGAATTTCAGTCAAACGGAATGACACATAGCTAAGGTCATCTACGGCCACAATGGTGTCTTCCAACATAGTCATTTCACTGCCATGGCAACTCAAAAGACCCTCCATCTGGAACAGAATGCCGATCGTTGACAACTGTTTGACGAAAGTCGGGTCAAACATATCATCGCTGTGTGTACGGGCCACAAAACAGCTGACCAAAGACGTTATCTGGCAAAGAGATCAAAACAAAACAAAAAGAAAAACATTTTATAATTTTATTCACATATCTTTTCTACTAATAAACTTGGCATTCAAACATATTCTTAATCAAAAATTTTTTTTTGGGATGGGGAGGGGGGGGGGGGGGTTATTGGCGTGGCTGAGCTTAAGACATGAGTTTGTCTCCAAATAAGAGTGTTACTTTATAGACTCAGTGAGTTAAAATGATAAAACCCACAGTAACTTTTGTGACTGCTAGACCAAAAACCACCAGTATGGTACTCTAGAAAAAGTAGCTGAAGTAGAAATAAGAGAAGCGTTTCCTTACAGCATGAGCATTCACCACATCCCTTCGTATCTTGAGATCATGGGCATTCTTGACATTTCCCTTGTGTTCCTAAGAATGAGGAAAAGTTTTAAAAAATTTGTAAAATACCACTCTTTACTATAAATGAAAAGGTGTGGATAATCAATGACTACATCACAGTCCTCAGATACCAGTTCTATTGACTTGTCTACTGCCTTTACTTGTCACCATTGAATCGTCATATACATTGTACTTCTACTACTTGTCACCATTGAGTCGAGATAACTACTTTGATTACTAGATACCATTGAGTCCTTTATCTCCATTAATAGTCACAACTGCGTCGAGTCATGTACTTCTGTAACAAGCTAGAACAGGCTAAGACATCAACTTCAATTACTAGCTACCATAAGCTGAGTCTTCTACCTCTATTACAAGATCAGATATGCTGAAATCAGATTTCGTTTTTATTCAATATGTCATTTATAATTCAATTAAACCAACTTCTTTTCTAGACATTAAGAAAGTTAAGAAAAAAAGGAATTTTACAGTAAAACAAACTTGCCTTTTTCAGCATGTTTGTGACACAAGTACATTTCTTCCTAGCTGACGACTTACCATGATAACTAAAAAAGTGAGAAAGAGGGAGACTCTTGCCCAAACAACATTCACGAAAGCTTCGATCTTGGACACTGCCGGGTTGATCTGGGACAACATAGTTGCTTCTTCCTCAGCAGAAAGCTCTGGCTTCTTTTTCACCAATTCCTCAACAGCTGATATCAAACATACAAAGGCTGC
This sequence comes from Plocamopherus ceylonicus, assembly GCA_039654545.1. Classification (NCBI taxonomy): domain Eukaryota; kingdom Metazoa; phylum Mollusca; class Gastropoda; order Nudibranchia; family Polyceridae; genus Plocamopherus; species Plocamopherus ceylonicus. Next base: position 7,332 of record JBCJKF010127787.1, on the reverse strand, counting down.
TTCAAGATTTAGCTTCGTCACTTCCTGTTGTTGTACAATGTAATAAGAATATAATAAGAATAAATACAAACTCGGATCAAACTAACTTACTGGACATGGGACAAAATCAGGAAAAAAGAAGAAGATCTTTTATTTAAGTAAATTATTTTAAATTCAAATTAATAAGCTTAAAAGAACATCTTTCAATAAGGGAAATGAAAATCATGCCACCAGGAAATGTTATAGCGAAGATTATAAGCATGTAATGCTTTTGTTAAACAAAAAAATGTCTGCTTGAAAAATAGGTAAAAAGTTCTGCTTTGTTGACTTTTTTATTGTTTATGTATTAGAATGGAATCCACTCTGGAGATGAATGGTGGGATGGCCTAGGTATACATGGCGTAGAAGCAGATACCGAAATCAAGAATACTGGCACGTCATGGACAGAACTATCAAGGAATGCCCAAAACCGGGTATGATGGAGTGTTACTCTGGCCCTATGCTGACACAAGGATACAGAGGCATAAATAAGTAAACAAGCATTTACAGTGGACGCCGGGTAAGTGCACGGTGGCTGGGAGCAGGCTTGAGCGTGCCCTTGTGCAAAGCGTGCACTTAGATGGTGGCCGATATGGCACCAGATTTTACCCTATGGATAGAGTTATTAGGGTAACGTCCTTTGATTTTAACAAACGAACGCTTTGACACCGTGCTATACCATGCTGGCCCTGCCCAGTCTCCCAAGCCATGCTTGAAATCAATCAATCAAATAAAGCTGACCAACCAACCAATTAAAGACAGGGAGAGAGAGGAAAGCTCGGTCTCTGGTGTCATGAAAGACGTGCAATGTCTTTACTAGGCCGATTATTTACTATCATTACGCTTCTTATTACTTCTTGTGGAGAAATGCGAGCGTGCACTTACCCGAAGTGAGGCCGAGGAACCGTGCACTTAATGATAGAGTTTTATATAGGGAAAATTTGGTCAGAGCAGGAAAGCGTGCACTTGGCCGAAGCGTGCACTTGTGCGGCATGCACTTAGCCGGCATCTACTGTATTAGTATTATTTATGCCAGTGCATCACCGAACACACTATTCCATCTAATGTGCGACTGTTCTCATGACACCTTTGTCCAATGTCATGAGGGAAGATTTTTTTCTTTCAAATCTGTTGAGATCTTGTAACATAAATATATTGTGGGTTTTGAATAGATGGCACAATGAATAGAATCAGTTTTGAGGTCTTCCAATACTAGACAATCAAGCATAACAATATGCATGACAGTAACATACGATTAGTAGAGATACACACATCAGAAGGATTCCTGGATACGCCGTCATTCTATGAAATGAAACAGTATACAAAGTGGCAAAGAGAGGGTCTTCTTATCCCAACCCAGTCCTTGTTTCATATGGAATAATCCAGAGAGTTATGAAGACATTAATGCCAAACACTGCACACAAGACTACAAAATGAATGGGTCCAAGGGAAGACCAGCTGAATACTATTTAAAAGTATGTGCTGTCCCAGAGCCAAAGGTAACATTTTAATTTTTAAATAGCAAAGATGAGAGCACCATCTTTACGTTGATAACCGGCCAGTTCCCTTTCAATTACCTCCTAGATAGAATGCAACCTGAATCTCCCCTACTATGCAAGATTTGCCATTCACAGTAGGAGTCTGCAGCACATATACAACTGGACTGAATGAAAAACTTGAGATAACTCGTCCTGACCACTGATACAAAAATTGAAAAACACTATATAATATAAAACACCGAAAGAAGAGTACATCTTCAAGACATTGAACCCAAAGGCGACCACTCACCCATCAATGAACATGAACAACAAAAATAATCTGCTGTTTGACTTCCTTGCTTGTTTCAAAGACAGAGATACAACAAATGCCCATTTCAACACCTTTTTAATGAGGTCATCTTTTCCTCTGGGGAGGTGTTCTATAAGGGGAAAAAAACCAAGTGACAATGTCTTACCCAAGGTTCCATGGTGGGTGACTTGACAAATTCACTGCCAGACCACTTCCATGTTTTTTCTGCTCTACACTCTGAATTCCGGGCCTCGGAAATGTTGGTAAGGGAGGCAGAGTCCAGACCTTCACTAGTATTGGCATTGCGCTTCGCCGCTAGGTAGGCCTCGGATGCCGTCTTAAGAAGAGGATCAGCACAAACGTGGTTTAGTTGGATGACCTGTAAGTGAAAAAGAAAAGATCAATCCCCATGTAAAGCACAAACTGTGATAAAGCACGAAATAAATGCTATATATTATTATCATTTCTCCATATTCACAACAAACGTGTTGTCAATACATTCAATAGATGTTTAAAAACATGCAAATGACAGTAAGAAACTGTGACACCTTAAACAAGTGTGAGAAAAATTTGACAAGACAAACAAGCAAATTACAAAATAAGCCTGGCACACTCTTCACAGTATACATTCCCTTAGCATAATCATATATTCTTAACACACACACACACACACACACACACACACTCACACATATTTAAACCTTCCACATTTGATGATCCTGGGTAAAATGCTTTACCAGTAAATATAGAAATCTCAAACAATCTACGAATGTATAAAAGTTGCAAAAAATTGTCTCTAATACCTACCTTTTCCTTCATTGAGGAGGCAATATTTTTTACGCTTTCTAAGTCCTTGTCCTTGATACTTGCATAAAGTCGTTCACACAGGACCTGTATTTGACTTTTAAGCTCTGTCATCTGGTTCATGATGGAACACGTGCGTTGCATCTTGGTACCCCACGTGGAGGACGAATCAGTGGTGCAATTTACTTGCATCTGATGCAGAAGGCGCCTGAGACCACCAGATTTCATGTCCTTGCAGTGGGCAGCAAAAGCACCCACTGTGCCAATGTCATAGCAGCAGGCTGCAATGTACAGGGGATAAGAAATAATGTGAAAAATAAATACATTTCAAAATCCAAGGCCACGTCTTGCACTTTAAATGATTGATTGGTAAGTGCTTTTCAAATTCACTCAATTTCCGATCTGGCTTTGCATGTGTGGTTAAAGTCTCACTATGCTAAAATGCGGCTAACTTTCAAGTCTTTTAACCCATATTATGTCAAGAGTGTAAATTCTAGTTATCCTGCTTCTCCACAAGGAGTTGAAAGTGGATCATGACACAAAAACAGGTGAATGAGAACCTATTTATGTTTTGAGTGTGGCCTTGAAGACTTGTTGCCAACATACCTTTAGAAATGGATGATCCTCCAGTCACAACCATTCTCTCCATGTGAAGGTTTACCGGTATAAACTCAAGCTCCAGCTTGCTCTTGTCCTTACTGGGCTTAAATGTGATGCCTGTCAAATAGGGAAAATGCAGTAGAGGAATAGAACATTATGTTATGCTTTTAAATCTGAGGGCTGAACATAAATAGTAAAAAGAAATATACAGACATATTTATTGATAAATTTATTTTCAAGATGTATTTACAAGTAAAAAATTAATTCAGAACAGGTGATACATGTATTAAATCATTTTATAACGCAAACTAGTACATGTAGCACTTGTATATTTACAACACTTTGCATGATAATCAATTCGATTCAAGGCATCAAATTACCGAGGTCATAACATGTGTATCCTAAAATTGCATTGAATTTGAAATATTTCTTATTTCTGTAATTTTAGTGCTAAAGAAAGCGTTTTGTTATATAGCTGAAAAACTTATGAAATAAGATTGAATCTTAAATGAGAAAAGAATCAGACAAAATTACATGAATTAAAGACAAATAATATATATAATAATAATGAATGAGAGAATTTGACGATGACAAACAAGATTAAATAGTAAAAATGAAATCATTAATTTTTAAGCCATTCATGTAGAAAACTTCTCAGAACATCAGCGAAAAACAAAGGAGCGACACCCCCTCTCCCCCCCCCCCCCCCCCCCTAAAAAAAACAACATAACAAAACAACAAAGTCCTGGAAATTATCATGTTGGGAACAAGCAATGCATGGGAACAAAACTACATTTTGAGCATGACACAACATCTATTTCACCATAAGGTACAACAATGAAAATTTCAAATCAATCAAGCTGTTAATTTGGATCAAATCCAAACCACAAAGGTTACAAAGGGAATCTCAAACCCATATTGCAAAGCCTATTAATTCAGATCATCTCAAACCCAAACTATGTAGGATGTTAAAATTATCTCAAACCCAAACAGTATAGGATGGTATAATAACATTACATCTTTTTTAAAAAGGCTACAAATCAGTATAATTACAAAGCCAAATTCCGAGGGCTGCTTATAACAATTTTGAACCTGAATCAATCAGGCTATTGATAACATTTCAAACCCAAATGAGGCAGGCCGTTCAATCACCTTCATAGTCATTGAGATGGGCCCCATGCTGGTTATAGACATAAATGGTACTCATGCAGTAATCGGAGGTCTCCTGTCTTATAAAACCTTCATCGAATGGAAGCTGGAATTGTAAAAAAAAAAAAGTGGGAGTGGGGAAATAGAGGAAAGAAAAAAAAAGAGAGAAAGAGAATAAAGAAATGGAGCACATGCTTAGACCAAACTCAAAAGACAAGTACAAAGTATAATTTACTGTATTCAGACGCCTTGCTGCAACACTCTTTTGACATCAAAATTTGCCTTTTGACAATTCAGTGTTTACAATAACTTCCCCTTCAGTGGCATTCCCAAAAAATGTAAGACCTCTACAGCATCCAGCTGTCAACGTCGATACACATGTATCAAATGTATTATTTATTATTTGACACCATTTAAAACTACAAATTTAAGGAAAATAGAAATTATTTTCAAAATTTTGGTGAAGACTTTTGCTGCAGTTCGACTGGGAATGTTGGTCTTGCTATAAATGGGTTCAAGTGGATTTCAATTAATCTTGTTTTTAAGCAGCTAGCTGGCTCCCAACTCTCAACTTATAAAATAGGAAAGTGTGAATCATTGTAATATGGAAAAGGGGTCATGCCACAACTCTTGTGTTTCACCTGTCTCTCCTCCAGTTTTGTCCTTTCATTCATGCATAGCTTAAATCGTAGATGAAAATCCCATCAGGTCTACTCTGACAAAAAGTACACAAGAGTAAAAAAAAAGTTTGGCCCCCACACATAAAGAATCCTTTCAAAAAAAATGTTGCAGCAAGGCAAGTTCACTTTAGACGTTATTAAGTTTTTGCTGAGGATTTCAATCTTGCCATGCAATTGTTTTAATCATGCATTGATGAAAGAATGTCTGCGGTGTTGTACAACTAAAAAAAAAACAAAAAACCACAGAATTTGCTGCCTTGCTGAAAATAATTATTGCAGTGTCAAAACAATGTTTCCAAGTTCTCCATTGAAGCTGGATCAGCTAAGTAATTGCTAGATTTTAACTGGAAGGGATAAAAGTCACCATAACTTAAAAAAAAAAAATAAAAAATAAAAAAAATTCACAAAGGATCTTAATTTACCACTATCTTATAAAACAACAATTTTGAGAGAAAGTCAACAGAAGTAAGAAAATGTCAATAAAAGCCGAAAGAAAAGGACTGAATTTTTAACAAGAAGAGAGTAAAAAATAGAAAGTGAAATGAAAATCTTATTGACACGTATTACAAAAGACCAAATCATGGATTGACTTCAAATTTTAAAATAAAGCCACTAAACAATGTAATGAGTATCTCTGAGTTTCAGAGGAGAAGCTGAAGTTCATAAGTTCAAATCAAGATGTGAAAGAGCGTGCCCCCTCAATAGCCCTAACTCTGATGGTGTCATGACCAAACTATGAGCAGAGAGTGAGAGGTCAGAGATCATTCACAACAGAGGCGTGTACTGAAATCTTCTTTACGAAGACTTAATATTAGAAAAGATGTATGGCTTAAAAGACAAATCCAGAATAGACCACCAACACAAGAAAAATAAATAACTTGGCACTTCAAATCTATGTCTATGTATGCAGCATGGTGAGAAGCTTATTATTTCTTTAACTTGTACATTTCCTTTCCCTCATGTACATTACTATGAACCACGAAAAGCACATTATAAGCAAAGTTTGTAATCATATCCCATACAAAAAGTCAAGACAAAATCAAGAAATATGACATAAAAATCTAAAACCAACAAACAGATCAAAGAACAAACTGATACAATAAGTCAAGCAGTAGATTCATAACTGGACAGATCAACATTAACTCAGATTTTTCTTAACACTCATCACAATAAAAACGGGATTCATTTTTCCTCTTTTCTTTTTATTCTTTAGTGGAGGTGGGGGGGGGGGTGTTTCTCAAATAAGATAACAAGCAAACAACTCATTTCCCTATTACTGACAGTCAAGCAATAAAACAGGTCATTTTTCAAATAACTATCTTAATTTTCTTTCTGCTAGAAGTGGAGATCGGGAAGAGGGTGGTGAGACCAAATATTATGCTTTTTAGATTTGATTTTACATTTTCTTTTTTCTTTCAGCAAATTTGAGTAAAGAATATTTTCAAGATTTAGAAACCATTGTAGCTTTCAATCTAAAAAAAAAAAAAAAAAAAAGATGTATTCTTGTCATTGGACCGCTTTCGAAACCAGCAACATGCTATTACCTAAGTGTAAAAATTTACAGAGCAATGAAGCCAAAAAGCAAAGAAAACCATACAGAATAAAAGGCTTGGTGCTTTGAAAAGAATGAAATTTCAAGTAACCCTTTATTTCATGAAGATATGAAGATAAAAAGATGAGCAGTTTCCTTTTTGCTTAGATAATACAATTAATGCGAAAATGTTACATCATTTCTTGAAATCATCCACCAGTCACTATTAAAATATTCATTTTGGAATATACTTTTATCTTGTTGGTGATGAGAACTGGAATCTGAATCTGCATGATGCTGAACACCTGACACTTTAAAAAACTGTGAAAATTGGTCTGCAAGGCAATGCATGATGATCTTAGGCATATATTGTGAAACAACATCTACAGAACTGTTAACATGTTATCCATTTTTCAATTTTACTGCAAATCAAAGAGAACAGGGTGGGCAGGCAAACAAAAGCAAAGTGATAACAAAATGCTCCCAGATATGACCTGAAATGCAATACTTCCCCCCAGAGAGTGAACTGGATGATGCAAAGCCAAAAGTAGCAGACAGAGACAAACCTCAAAACCATTCACAAAAAAAAATTATAAAATAATAAATAAATAAATCTATACACATGATACCCTAAAATTGCATTCCATTTGGTAAATACAGGTCTGGTGTTGTATTTTAAAACCAAATGCCCTTTTACCTCCTCCATCCACAAAACTTGATTTTTTTTTCATGGTCAGGAGGGGGGGGGGGGGAGGGGGGGGG
>JBCJKF010127676.1:0-10122 GCA_039654545.1 Plocamopherus ceylonicus | reverse complement strand
GGCGACGCGCGGCTGCGGGCCTGCTACGGTACCGAATGGGGCGCTTCTAGAAGGTTAAACAATTACTAAAATCATGCTAAAAAATTGCATTGGTTACTGGTAAAAGGTAGAATCAATTACAAAATTGCCCTCACCTGCTTTAATGCTCTCAATTCAAGGTCACCATGCTATATTCAGGACTTAATCACACCATAAAATCCTGTTCGGCAACTTCGATCCAGAATTTTAGTAATCCCAAAAACTAGGCTTAAACTAAGTTAAACGGTATGATGACGGGTCATTTTACAAAATTGGACGATCTGCGAGTAGTGTGTCCATTTTAAAAAACGTTTGAAAACATTTCTTTTTGCCAAATATTTGTAAATTATTTGGTTTTACATCTTGAATATGCCCTTAAATTTGTGTATTATTTTAAATTTTTACGATATACACATGTTTCCTTTACTTTTTAAGCGCTTTGAGGCCTTGGCAAAAAGCGCTTTATAAATGCATTGTTATTATTATTTTGCTGTGACATCATTCATGTTCAATATGAATGGCAATATTGGTACTCCTTATGGAAATTTGCAATTTGAATGCACTTCCAATTGGCATTTACAGACTAAATAAATCTTAAATGGTTTAAAAAATATGACCATTTTCCAGTTTTTCTTGGGACAACCCTCGTAACAAGATATCGATACAAATAACTGAAAAAAAAAGAAAAAAAGAGAGAATTGTCAGAGTGAGCCAAGCACTTATCTTTGAATTGGACGTGAAAATTTAGGGCCACACTGGCCGGCTATGGTTGACTAGTCTCCATCTTTTCCAGGAGGCACCTAAAAAGATGAATCATTTCTGTCATGATGCAGACTCAACATCTGATTCTGATATTACATACTGGTAGTAATAACAAAATAAATCAGTGCCATCAAATATCCGTCTGCCATGACAAGAAATATTACACCCTGCCACACTTGCATATTGCATCCTCCCTCTTTATAATATTTCAATGACTGAAACTCAAAATTATCTTCAATAATCCTCAGCCCAAGGGTTTTCTTCTAAATAGCAATCGATGACTTCTTTCATCGAGAAATTTGGGATGAGCTGTTCTTGTGTCAGGTCTGTCCTCGTCACTGGATCAAAGTGACCAACCCTCTGAGGAAAAAGAAAGAGATCGCTTTTCACTTTAATATTGAAGATACAAGAAATCTCATTGAGTTTATTTCTATTTTTAAGAACAAAAAATAAATGGGTAAAAAAAGCATTTTCATCATCAACTGGATAGCTTCATGAAATCATTTATTTAACAGTGTAAATCAACAATAATTACCTACTCCATTCATGCTTTCAGGTAAACTTTAAAGTAAAAGTATTTGCCTTAAACAAACAAACAAGAAAATCACATACACAAAATATTTAAAATAAATTTTAAATCCATCAACTTTTTGAAAATAAAAATGTAAAAAAAAAAAAAAATAAAAATAAAAAAAAATTATTTTAAAAATAACAACTGAAACAAACAAAACCTCTCCACCTCACCCCCCCTACCCCCCCCACCCAAAAAAAAAGTACAAGCACTAATCCATAATTCCTTGGTATGGTTAATCTACCTCCAAGCAAAGTTTCATCAAAACAGGTATTTTTAGAGATTTTTTGCTGTTTTACATACACTGTTTTATGTCCTATTTGTATCAATTATCTATGTTTGTTGCTTACAAATACAGAAGGGAACATTAAAATTTAGGCCTAGGTTATGTCCGTTTTCAATTGAACTCTATGACTAGTCCAGATTAGTAACGTTCAAAATACCTTGTTCAAGGAGCTCTTTTTTAAGGAGTGTACTGGCTTGGTCAGTAAGAACGCTCTTCTCCTCCTAGGCGAGGTAATTCTGTGCCACTGTCCCAGGTTCAAGTTTCAGTGGGTCCAAAATTTCTCTTACTTACTTTTCTATCAAAAAATCTTTACTCTGTGTTTATAATTACTATCTATGGGGCCAATTGAAATCGTCTAGATCTATTTCATTGTACAGCATCCCCCAGACAACTTGTAACAACCTTGCAATTGTATGTATGGGATAAATGTTAACTATACTTGTGTCAAATTTCATTGTAATTCCTGAGTTGATAATGAAGTGAAGTTGTTAATCCTCATAACTTTCTGTGAGTACATGAATCAAAGAAAAACAACGCTGAAGTTTACAAAATTTTGAGACTTGAGCATTGATCATGATCACACTTTCGAAAGAAACTCATAAGACAACATTGATATCATATTTCAAGAGTACATTTCAACCAGAAATTGTTGGTTTAAGTTATAAGCCCCAAAAGTCAAGACTATTTTTAATGTGCCAACGTATATATGACATGTACCTGCAAATGTTCAATAATATCTTTTTTGTCGTATGTAATGCCACTTGGAGTGATCACAGGATCACGCATGATTTCAAAACTTATTTTTCCACAGAGAAAATCTGGAACATCCCGTTTCTGTTAAGGAAGTAAAAAGATGATCATTCATACTGATATTTAATTACTTTAAAAGAGGTAAAAGAAATGTTATAATAATAACATTAATATATAGATCACAATAATATATAGATCTTTACTAAACTTTTTCACAACCATTATCACCCAAAAAAGGAGGTAATGAAAAAGTCATCAATTCAACATAGAGATAGCAGACAGGCAAAGGTAAAGAAAGTACCGGAATAACATCTTGGAAGATAAAGTTGAATATGTTTAAGTAAATTAGCATTCTACAATGCTACAAAAAATAAAATAATGGAACAACTGCAGATGACCCTGTTTACAGGTGCCTGCCTTCCCCCACCCCCCTCCTCCCCTCCCGTCCTCTCTCTGTCTCTCTCTCAAGGTTTCTCCAAGGTCAGTCGTGGATGGAAAGAGTGCTAATGACTAAAAGGATTTTTTTTTTTTAATCACTGGAAGCACATTCAGTACAAAAAATAGTGCTAAAAATAGTCCTTTAACCTTGTCATTGATGGGGTGCGTAGTGGCCCTGCGGACAGGGTGTTGGGCTTCAGACCGAGAGGTCGCGGGTTCAAACCTGTGTAAGGAAATGCGTTTTTTCCTTACGCAAGAAAATTTACCCCTGTTGCTTCACTCAACCCAGGTGAAAATGGGTATGGCTTGGCTGGGAAAGTATTCTGCAATAGACTAGCATCCTATTTAGAATGTGATAGATCTAATCTGCCACTGTCCGCTTCATGCTACAGAAACCGGGATAAGCTCCGGCCCTGTAAGCTGAATGGCTTGAAAGGACTACACTTGTCATTGATGTGCCTATAAGTTGAGCAATGAACAAGACTTGTTTTTTATAAAACTGAATGACTACCAAAGATCAGGATAACCTTAGGTTTTAATATGTCTGAGCAAAATTGTGGATGGCATGCCATGATCCCCGACGTCTGTCTCGGACCGAGTACTTAAAGAAAAAGAAAACTAAAAGAAAACAAAAGGTAAAACAGAAACCAACAACAATAAAATAGTACAAAAACGAAAATGTTTGACAGTAAGAATCATCTTTCACAAAAATACATTTGCATGAAATAAGACAGGAAGTTCAAAGAAAATGTATTATCATGAAAATGAAAAGCGATCCCTAAATTCTAGCTTTATATATACCTTCCGTCTTTCATCAAGTTGTGAAAAGAGGTTATTAACTTCTGTAAGTCTTCTATCCTGAAATGACAATGAAAAACAAATAGATCAACCACAGTGCAAAAGGTTGCAAATAAGATAAGCAACAAAATTAGTTCATTTGGAATGGCTCACTCGACTGATACACTGCTCTTTTCTCAATTAAAAAAGACAGGGAATACAACAATGTATTGAATTTGACTGGCTTTCAATCAAAACAAACAATTCCTGCATAAACTACATGTATGGTCTGAATTCAATACTACAACCCCTCTTCTCATTATATTATAATTCATGCTTTGTCCAACTAGTAGTTCATTTTCTATAAATTTCATGTGAAAATTGGATCTCATTTAAATACATGGATGGAAAAAAAAAATCGCATTGTCTGTGTGAATTAAAATTTTGCCTCTTATACATGTGTATACAATAAATATTTGTGCAATTAGGTTCATTCTACTGGCTTTGAAGGGTAGACCCTTATTAATAATACAACTATGTTATGAATAAAATATGAGACTTATTAAAACTGTTGATAACTTCTGGTGATTTATCCCTCAATACCAAAAGAAATATATATTCAACAGTTTTAAAGCTGAAGTCAGCCATCTCAAAAAATTACGCTTGACCTGTTAAAAAATTAATGTGAGCACTTAATGTCATCATAATAGTTCTATTAACTCAGCTTGTATACATACCCTACACCATTAAAAGGAAATCAATGGGTGCATGAAACAAATAAACAATCAACAAATGTCAACTTCAGAACAATGCTGACATAATGAGACTCCCTTGTTTTCTTTTCATAACTTCTCCATCTATATTAAAGAAGGTCACATTACAGGAATTCTCAGTAATGCTTTGAAAACATACTTTCCCCATGACAATATACAATGTAGTGATCCAAACGCAGCTTTCTAATTAATTATTGATATTCAACTGTTGTTTTGATTTGTTTTTTAATATGGGAATAGTTATGCCTTGCATATATTAAAAAAAAAAAAAAGAAAAAAAAAAAGAACAAGAACAGTTTGTTCTGCACAGGAAAAAATTGAACATGTATAATACTTACACATTTTTCGCAGATGTTTTCCACATCATCAACGTCTGCCATGTCATTACCTGATTTGAGAGCTTCAATTTGTCTTGAGTATGACAAGAAAAAAAAAAGATAACTACTTATTATTTCAAGATTGAAGAACAGCTTACATAAAAACAAACAATGATAGGGATGTAATGGTAGATGTTATTAGGAAAGTACTAAATTACACACAATAAATATTTTTCTAACTGTAGTATATTTTAAAATGAACAATTCAGATGTGCTTATCTAAGAAGCAAAGGCACAAAATTATTAGGTGCCAAAAATGATAACCATAATCATAATAACAGTCTAACTCATTAGATTACCACGTCCTACTAAACATATTAACATATTGTCTTTACTTTTTAAAATCAAAAGAAATATGATTATAAATTAAACCAAATTATATTTTCAACCTTTCTCTGTCCTCCTTGATAAGGCGGTTGACATAAGACTGTAGGTCTATCTCCTGCTGTATTCTTCTTTCTTCAATACTGTTCCACCGGCGCTTCTTTGCAATTCGAAGAGCACTTGTAATATCATCGCCAAAATTTAACTTCTGTTCCTTTGCAAACTCATGCGCTGGAAAAAAATGTCATGAAAACGCTGTGACATATATACAACGGCTGTCTCAGAAATATGGTAAGTAAGGCAATAACTATTGAACAGCTTGATGGATTTCGATTCGATAAATGGGAAATAAAAGCCCAAAGGTGTATGCACAAGTTCTGAATGCTTCATCAAGATTGATGGACCCATTCCAATTTTGCATGGAAAGAAAGATGGCGACCACCATCTCTGAATGGTCTAAGGAAGAAATTCGTGCTGTCATCTGATTTTTAAATTAAATGCCTAAAGAAAGCTTCCCTCTGAAATCCACTCAGAACCGGAATGGGATTGGAGACTATACTGAAAGTGAAAGCTTTCTCGACTACATGATTATTGGAGATGAGACCCGGGTCCATCACAGTACACAAGAAACAAAGAAAGATTCAATGATCTGCAAACTTTCATCTTCACCGTCCGCTTAAAAGTTCATGGTGCATCATTCCGTGACTCATGGCCATCGTCTTCTTCTGGGACGCAAAGGGTGTTTTGCTGGTTGACTTTTTGCAGCCTGGGTAGACCTTAAATGCCAGATATTGCGAGACACTTAACAAAACTGAGGAACGCTGTACAGCACAAGAGACCAGGTCAGCTGAGCAGGGGTGTCGGTTTTCAGCATGACAACACCACTCCCCACTCTGCAAACATCACCAAAGAAAGGCTCCCAACCTATGGGTGGGCAGTTCTACCACACCACCCTCAGAGTCCTAATGTATTAAAGATGTGAACGACTCGATGAATGAAAATAAATTAAAAATGAATGATGAAAAAACAGAAATTCTTTTTTGCGATCCCAAATCACGCAGCAATGCTTGTGATAGACGTAATTTTATTCCATCAGATTTTCATCTGTTCGGACAAAAAATAAATAGTCCATATTAGGTTGTGCTTGAATCATAATATCTTTACAAAATCAAAAAAAAGTTTCATGATTATGACATTAGCAAATGAAAACCATTCCAACAGCACATCTATTTGAAAGTAACCAGTGAAAATGTATGAGAGAAAAAGCAAATGATCTGTCAAAAAAACAGCAACAAAAATACAGCAATTCAGCCATATCAAAACAAAAGGTTAACATGAAAGAAACAAATTACAATTTAGAAATGAATTTTAAATGTTGAATTTTTTCTTTGCAATAGCAAAAAAGGCAAAAGAAAAAAACAACTATTTTGAAATATGTTGCCTAAATGCTTACATGATGGCAATCTTAAATGAAAAAAATATAATTTTGTACCTCTTTTTAAAGCAGCTATTGCTTCATCATGTAAACCTTGTTCCATAAGAGCTTGACCAATAAAAAAATGACCTTTGACCCAAGACCGGTCAATGTCTAAAGCACTTTGACAGTCTTGATATGCTTTCTCCCACTGGCGAAGCTTCAAGTAACATAATGCTCTGTTTGTGAAAAACAGGGCTGTATTTGAATTCTTTATCTGAAAAGAGAAAATTTGCAGAAAACTAATGCTATCAGAAACGTGGCTATGTTTACATCATGACAAGTGCTTAGTACATTCCCACTTTCACATTAGCTGGGTGTTGGTGTCTTGATTCGATATGTTATAAAAAATGTAAATGACCAAGAAGCCTTCTGTAAAAAGGCTACCAGATCAGAACAACTTTAGGATGAGGTTCATCCCCTAAAAAAATAAACGTGCTTTGAGATAGCTACTCCCCTTTCATATTTTGGAAGGCATTGCAGCAAAGCAGTGGAGCCTTTGACTACTGTACTGACTGAAAGGTCACAGGTTTGAAATATATCACCAGGTGATGCACCACATGAGTATTTTCCTTAAACAAAAAAAAATTACCATTTGAGAAAATGTCTCAGGTGACGCATCACATGAGTATTTTCCTTAAACAAAAAAAATTTACCATTTGAGAAAATGTCTCAACTTCTTTTTAAATCAGATTCTTAAAAGCTGAAAGAATGCATATAGTGTGTTGCGCTGGGCAGCAGCATATCATCTAAATCTGAGGAATCCATTGATTTATTGAAATATATCTATCTAAATTATTCTTTTATGATTGCGATTTAATCTCATTAGAGGTAGAGTGAATAAAATTATTCAATTTGATGCAAGTCAATTGCTGAAAATGTGAAAAGTTGCAAGTCAATGGCAAAAAAGCGTTTGCGAAGACTATCACTCAGGTCCAGACATCCATAGGTGTCATAAACGCATCACACAGGTGTGATAAACCCTTCGAACAACTGACAGTCAGACATGAGGAGGGTGCACTACACATCTCGTCCATTGTTTGACCACAACAAGCGGTAGACACCCATCGTACCTTGACGCCTCCAGAGGGACAGATAACAGAAGATTTCGTACTATTACGTGTTGTATGCCAGGGTTTGGAAGGGAGGGGGAAAGGGGGTTGAGCTGAAGGAATATGAGGGTAAGGCATTGCAACATTAAAGACCGTCAAGGTCTCCTATTCACTGCTGTGAGCTTTCTCAGCCAATCTTTTGTGTCTCAGATGGTTCCCCATTTCTGATTGATCGAAAATGGACCAATCACAGGACGTTTTCAATATGAGAATCGTCAAGTTGTGCTGTTGTGGTCAAGGGAATAGCCTACCCAATAAAATGCATACATGTGGAAGCAAAATATAATATCAAAGCCGGTTAAGAACCCAGTTCGCCTAAGAACCCGCTTTTTCTGTCTCCCCGACGTTCTTAGAGCAACTCCACTGAACTGGTAAACGACTGTGGTCCCTAGAATTCGGTTCCTTTTTTTAACACCTTTAGTAAAGACTCTGTTCCACATTCAGGTTACGATTCCTTTAATTCAGAATCTAAGTAGTAAAATTGCAGCACAGTAAAGATGGCCTTTAACATTATTAGATCTAGATCTCTTTGTTTCTTTACTCATGCATGTGTTGTGCTTTACTTGTGGGATGTCTTTAGAAAGTAAGCGTTTAGAGACGGTTCGCGAACCGGGGACCACAGTCGTTGATCAGTACCACCATTTCAAAAAAATTAAATTACTAAATTCTATGGTCTTAATCTAGAATTTACTTACAATTGCTTTTGTATAAGATGTTATAGCATCATCATACTTCCGAGCTGCAAAAAGCTTGTTGCCTTGCATCCTTAACTCTAAAACACTCATTTCACCATATCCTTTGTTTCGTTTGGCATCAGTACCCATATTGAAACCAAAGAAATTGATTGTCTTTAGATCTAGAGATCCAACGCTGGTAGCAAACAAAGGAAAACGAAAATTGTCCTCTTGTGAAAAAAATTGTTCCAACGTCAACAAGACATTAGCCTACATTACACACCATACTGTCGCCTTACACCATTCTCATTCTAATTATTAACATGTGCTTCCAGAATTTTATTTCAGTTGATTTTAAAAAGAGAATTTGCAGAACTCTGTCTTAAATGTTCTCTTGATCTCAAGTCCAGATATGACATCTAATTCTGAGGAAGAAAAACGATTTGCATCTTATTTTAAGGAAAATAACATATGAAATGACAAACCGAAATAACCCAAGAAATTAAAGAGGGATTCGTTTGATGGGGAGAATATAAAAAAGTGGGGCTTGATTTTTGTAGGGGAAACGAAAGAAGTAACGAATCATAAGGAAAAAAAGTCATGCGTGCATTAAAATTTTCCAAGCAACTTGGGATTGATTTATTCCAGATATGAGTTGGCCTACATCACGACAAACACTTATTTAGACTCCAGATATAGATCTAGAGTCTAGATCTAGACCTACAGCCTATAGATTTAAGTTTGTGTAGTCCAGACCTATGTTGTGTACATTGTTTGTACAGAGTACATTTTACAGTGTGTATGGTGTATAGGAAAGTACCAGATTGATTTTATTTCTCCGGTTCATCATCATTTTGAATACCAAGGAAATTATCTTTCGCTTCCATTAAAATTTTCATTTTCTGAATTTCAACCAGAAATCAGATGTGATTTGCGAGTAGATGACATTATTTTAAAGCCCTTAAGTCGAGCAAATGGTAGATCAGCAAACAGCTTTCCTTCCAATAACAAAGAAATCAATGGAATTACATAGAATCTAGATCTAAATAAGACTTGGAAAATAAATAAAAAATCCAGAAATGCCTAAATTGATTTTAATATAGATCTAGATCTAGATCTTTTTTCAATATTGTACAGCAAAAGTGAAAAAACTGTAATGTTGCCCATTTGACCCCGCGGCTCAGCCAATTCCGCCATATTAAAACCTCGTGTTTCCGCTTGCGATGCTGAGTGGTTTCTGCACTTGTGCCTATTGTTCTAGCAACATTTTGCATTTGCCATTGAATCGCCACCAGGAAAAGGGTCAATCGAGAAATGGATTTTTACTTTGTTTTGTGTTTTATCAATTTCTAATTCTACTTGGATTTTGGTTTTACTCCTAAAGAAAGGTGAGAGTGAGACTTGTGAAAACATATATTTATATAGATTCTATGATGTCACATTTCATGCGAGAATCTGCTAGATCTAGCCTAAGATAACTAAAAGGCTAGATCTAATTTGGCTGCTGGTGGATGCTAGCTTGAAGCTTGCTCGGGGCGCATGCTCGACGCCGATTAGCAGAGGACCAGAATCTAGATCTAGATTTAAATTAACCCTTATCCGGCGGGTCCCATATATATTCGCCCCGCTTCGCCTGAGCCAATCACCTACACTAACGGCGGGTCCCGTATTTTGCCATCCCCTTGACAACGTGCCAAGCCCAACCGCTACCGGCGGGTCCCGTATTTTGACGTTCTGGCTAGGCGCTCTGGGGTTGTCGTCATTCTTCACTCATTTCAGTCAGCTG